>JBAIZL010000002.1:1315112-1327612 GCA_036971475.1 Prosapia bicincta | reverse complement strand
AACAAGACCTATGCTCTCTTCCTCTTTTTCCCATCCAAATTCAGTTCTCTCCTTATGTACCTACATGCAAATGTTTCCGCATCACTCTTTAAACAAAGTCCTCACCAAACCTAACAAGACCTATGCTCTCTTCCTCTTTTTCCCATCCAAATTTAGTTCTCTCCTTATGTACTTACAGGCAAATGTTTCCGCATCACTCTTTAAACAAAGTCCTCACCAAACCTAACAAGACCTATGCTCTCTTCCTCTTTTTCCCATCCAAATTCAGTTCTCTCCTTATGTACCTACATGCAAATGTTTCCGCATCACTCTTTAAACAAAGTCCTCACCAAACCTAACAAGACCTATGCTCTCTTCCTCTTTTTCCCATCCAAATTTAGTTCTCTCCTTATGTACTTACAGGCAAATGTTTCCGCATAACTCTTTAAACAAAGTCCTCACCAAACCTAACAAGACCTATGCTCTCTTCCTCTTTTTCCCATCCAAATTCAGTTCTCTCCTTATGTACCTACATGCAAATGTTTCCGCATCACTCTTTAAACAAAGTCTTCACCAAACCTAACAAGACCTATGCTCTCTTCCTCTTTTTCCCATCCAAATTCAGTTCTCTCCTTATGTACCAACATGCAAATGTTTCCGCATCACACTTTAAACAAAGTCCTCACCAAACCTAACAAGACCTATGCTCTCTTCCTCTTTTTTCCATCCAAATTTAGTTCTCTCCTTATGTACCTACAGGCAAATGTTTCCGCATCACTCTTTAAACAAAGTCCTCACCAAACCTAACAAGACCTATGCTCTCTTCCTCTTTTTCCCATCCAAATTTAGTTCTCTCCTTATGTACTTACAGGCAAATGTTTCCGCATCACTCTTTAAACAAAGTCCTCACCAAACCTAACAAGACCTATGCTCTCTTCCTCTTTTTCCCATCCAAATTCAGTTCTCTCCTTATGTACCTACATGCAAATGTTTCCGCATCACTCTTTAAACAAAGTCCTCACCAAACCTAACAAGACCTATGCTCTCTTCCTCTTTTTCCCATCCAAATTTAGTTCTCTCCTTATGTACTTACAGGCAAATGTTTCCGCATCACTCTTTAAACAAAGTCCTCACCAAACCTAACAAGACCTATGCTCTCTTCCTCTTTTTCCCATCCAAATTCAGTTCTCTCCTTATGTACCTACATGCAAATGTTTCCGCATCACTCTTTAAACAAAGTCCTCACCAAACCTAACAAGACCTATGCTCTCTTCCTCTTTTTCCCATCCAAATTCAGTTCTCTCCTTATGTACCTACATGCAAATGTTTCCGCATCACACTTTAAACAAAGTCCTCACCAAACCTAACAAGACCTATGCTCTCTTCCTCTTTTTCCCATCCAAATTTAGTTCTCTCCTTATGTACCTACAGGCAAATGTTTCCGCATCACTCTTTAAACAAAGTCCTCACCAAACCTAACAAGACCTATGCTCTCTTCCTCTTTTTCCCATCCAAATTCAGTTCCCTCCTTATGTACTTACAGGCAAATTTTCCGCATCACTCTTTAAACAAAGTCCTCACCAAACCTAACAAGACCTATGCTCTCTTCCTCTTTTTCCCATCCAAATTCAGTTCTCTCCTTATGTACCTACAGGCAAATGTTTCCGCATCACTCTTTAAACGAAGTCCTCACCAAACCTAACAAGACCTATGCTCTCTTCCTCTTTTTCCCATCCAAATTCAGTTCTCTCCTTATGTACCTACAGGCAAATGTTTCCGCATCACTCTTTAAACAAAGTCCTCACCAAACCTAACAAGACCTATGCTCTCTTCCTCTTTTTCCCATCCAAATTTAGTTCTCTTCTTATGTACCTACAGGCAAATGTTTCCGCATCACTCTTTAAACAAAGTCCTCACCAAACCTAACAAGACCTATGCTCTCTTCCTCTTTTTCCCATCCAAATTCAGTTCTCTCCTTATGTACCTACAGGCAAATGTTTCCGCATCACTCTTTAAACAAAGTCCTCACCAAACCTAACAAGACCTATGCTCTCTTCCTCTTTTTCCCATCCAAATTTAGTTCTCTCTTTATGTACTTACAGGCAAATGTTTCCGCATCACTCTTTAAACAAAGTCCTCACCAAACCTAACAAGACCTATGCTCTCTTCCTCTTTTTCCCATCCAAATTCAGTTCTCTCCTTATGTACCTACAGGCAAATGTTTCCGCATCACTCTTTAAACAAAGTCCTCACCAAACCTAACAAGACCTATGCTCTCTTCCTCTTTTTCCCATCCAAATTCAGTTCTCTCCTTATGTACTTATAGACAAATGTTTCCGCATCACTCTTTAAACAAAGTCCTCACCAAACCTAACAAGACCTATGCTCTCTTCCTCCTTTTCCCATCCAAATTCAGTACTCTCCTTATGTACCTACAGGCAAATTTTTCCGCATCACTCTTTAAACAAAGTCCTCACCAAACCTAACAAGACCTATGCTCTCTTCCTCTTTTTCCCATCCAAATTCAGTTCTCTCCTTATGTACTTACAGGCAAATGTTTCCGCATCACTCTTTAAACAAAGTCCTCACCAAACCTAACAAGACCTATGCTCTCTTCCTCTTTTTCCCATCCAAATTCAGTTCTCTCCTTATGTACCTACAGTCAAATGTTTCCGCATCACTCTTTAAACAAAGTCCTCACCAAACCTAACAAGACCTATGCTCTCTTCCTCTTTTTCCCCTCCAAATTCAGTTCTCTCCTTATGTACTTACAGGCAAATTTTCCGCATCACTCTTTAAACAAAGTCCTCACCAAACCTAACAAGACCTATGCTCTCTTCCTCTTTTTCCCATGCAAATTCAGTTCTCTCCTTATGTACTTACAGGCAAATTTTCCGCATCACTCTTTAAACAAAGTCCTCACCAAACCTAACAAGACCTATGCTCTCTTCCTCTTTTTCCCATCCAAATTCAGTTCTCTCCTTATGTACCTACAGGCAAATGTTTCCGCATCACTCTTTAAACAAAGTCCTCACCAAACCTAACAAGACCTATGCTCTCTTCCTCTTTTTCCCATCCAAATTTAGTTCTCTCCTTATGTACCTACATGCAAATGTTTCCGCATCACTCTTTAAACAAAGTCCTCACCAAACCTAACAAGACCTATGCTCTCTTCCTCTTTTTCCCATCCAAATTCAGTTCTCTCCTTATGTACCTACAGGCAAATGTTTCCGCATCACTCTTTAAACAAAGTCCTCACCAAACCTAACAAGACCTATGCTCTCTTCCTCTTTTTCCCATCCAAATTCAGTTCTCTCCTTATGTACCTACAGGCAAATGTTTCCGCATCACTCTTTAAACAAAGTCCTCACCAAACCTAACAAGACCTATGCTCTCTTCCTCTTTTTCCCATCCAAATTCAGTTCTCTCCTTATGTACCTACAGGCAAATGTTTCCGCATCACTCTTTAAACAAAGTCCTCACCAAACCTAACAAGACCTATGCTCTCTTCCTCTTTTTCCCATCCAAATTCAGTTCTCTCCTTATGTACCTACAGGCAAATGTTTCCGCATCACTCTTTAAACAAAGTCCTCACCAAACCTAACAAGACCTATGCTCTCTTCCTCTTTTTCCCATCCAAATTCAGTTCTCTCCTTATGTACCTACAGGCAAATGTTTCCGCATCACTCTTTAAACAAAGTCCTCACCAAACCTAACAAGACCTATGCTCTCTTCCTCTTTTTCCCATCCAAATTCAGTTCTCTCCTTATGTACCTACAGGCAAATGTTTCCGCATCACTCTTTAAACAAAGTCCTCACCAAACCTAACAAGACCTATGCTCTCTTCCTCTTTTTCCCCTCCAAATTCAGTTCTCTCCTTATGTACCTACAGGCAAATGTTTCCGCATCACTCTTTAAACAAAGTCCTCACCAAACCTAACAAGACCTATGCTCTCTTCCTCTTTTTCCCATCCAAATTCAGTTCTCTCCTTATGTACTTACAGGCAAATTTTCCGCATCACTCTTTAAACAAAGTCCTCACCAAACCTAACAAGACCTATGCTCTCTTCCTCTTTTTCCCATCCAAATTCAGTTCTCTCCTTATGTACCTACAGGCAAATGTTTCCGCATCACTCTTTAAACAAAGTCCTCACCAAACCTAACAAGACCTATGCTCTCTTCCTCTTTTTCCCCTCCAAATTCAGTTCTCTCCTTATGTACCTACAGGCAAATGTTTCCGCATCACTCTTTAAACAAAGTCTTCACCAAAATTAACAAGAGATATGCTCTTCCTCTTTTTCCTATCCAAATTCAGTTCTCTCCTCATGTACATACTTTTCCGCTTCACTCTTCAAAGTGTCATACCTATGATTTGTGTGATGGTTTGTTCAGAGGTTGTTGATTTTGTTGTAACAGTCTGCCACGGAACTCATAGTCTCGTGTCGCCTAGCATTGCAATTCCATAACCCAACATTAATTTGAAATTCTTAATATACTCATCTTCACTTCTGTTAGGAATAATTTTATATATTTCAGTACGTCTTATCTGTCCTTCTTAACATTACAATATTACAAGGAGTTCTAATTAAGTATGAAGATGGAGTCATTCTGAAACGCGTCAACAAAGGAATATATTCTAAAATTAGGAAAGGCAGAAAAATGTACTCGAATCAATAGGAATTTCATCACAGTGCAATCATTTTCCAACAAAGCTAATTGGACATCTTCAGTTTTAAAGAATGCCAACATTAGAATGGACAGTCGTATCTCTTCATTTCTCTTATATTCACATGCCAATCCAATCTCTTGTATTTCTGCCCACAGACATTTTTCAGTAGTGACAAAGACAAGATGTTGGGGTGCACGGGAGGATTGTTCCTGAGCTATTTGTACTACGTGACGATTCACTTCCAAGCAGCTACAAGTAATGGACAACAGGTATTGTAAACCCAAACGACCATTTGCCTACATCACTCTTTTGCGCTTTTTAGTACAACCTATTTTTCTGCTTTATTCGATCTCTCTTGACAAACTCATATTAATAATATTCATAAATAAAGTTACCGGAGTAAATCACAGAAAAATATTTTAATACACACGTAAACAGTTTCATAAAGTACCCAACGTTCAGTAAATCTATTGGAACTGATATCTGTGACAACCACTGACATTTTTATATCCCAGTAGGCTATTCAGATTTTAGCACAAGCCTATATATTTGAATACATAACGTATCTCCTACTTCATTCATTCTGTTATCGTATAAAGTTTCAACAGCTTTGTTGCAAGTCAAAACAATGTCATAAATCAAGTTTAAAACTGAGATTTTTTGTTGCATCAACAGACTTTTCTAAAGCTGAGTAATAAACATCACAAACAAAATGACTTTCGCAAATCGTTAGAAGAACAAACAACTCTGGGATTATTTATAGATGGCAGAATAATTTCGCCGATGAATAATTCATTGTGACTTCCGAAGTGTGACTCCAGTAACTCCAATAGGCCGAGTTATAGTTACACGGAGTTGTATGAGCTTACTTAGCCGAATGCTGTATTACTTTAGCCATATTATTGTCTACTAGCTATATATATATATATATATATATATATATAGCCAGTACGAAATGAGCTATTTTCGGAATCATACTAGATTTTCTTTATTTCCTTTATAAATGCATTCAATACACAAACAAAAACTAGCGCTCGCCACCCCGTCACGGCTTCTTCGGCACGGTTTTCACGTAATCACACTGCATGTAAATTTAATCATTTTTTTGGTAACTAATAACTATACGTAAAAGTTTGAGTAATTAGAAATGCCCCACTAAATTTGATATCTCCCTAAATCGCTTATTGTAATATAATTTAATTCAATTATTACTTCAAAAACCACGATTAAAAATTGGAACATTTTTACAATTAATTTAACTTAGAATAAACAATGTATTGATGAAAATTTACAGCTCTTATATTAAAGTTGCTTGTTGTAATCATCTTGAATTCACTGATTAAACTATAACTAAATAATACTTAACTAAGTGAATACGTAAGAGCTTACTTGCTGACGAGTTTCGAAACAATCGTTCCTTTTACGAAGCAAAGCCTCTCAAAAGAACGCGTCAGCAAGTAAGCCCTTACGTACTGACGTAGTTAAGTAGCATTTAATTACAGTTTTGTATTAACTTGAAAAATCTAATATAAAACTAAGATAAACCACAAAAATCATGAAAAACTCTATAAACCTATCCGAATTTTGTACGATGTATAATACTATGACAGGTCGTACATGAGTCCTTCCTTCTTGTGTAGGTCTGCACGATGTGAGACGAAATCGGTAGAGACATACATCACAGCCCATAACACGAATTATGGATTTAGTTTAAAATTAGGAATCAACTGAACGGTTTCCAGTTTTACCATTACAATAGATATTTCCTAACCTTATTAATTTAGCGAATTTTAAACAGCTGATTACTTACATGAGTTGATAGCCACAGATGACAAAACGTTTAAAAAATGTACACCTTATGATTAAAGTTTGCAAAATCCCTTGTTAGCACACCTCTACTTTACGAAATGAGAGTTCTCCTTGTACCTATAATAGTTTAAGCTGTGCGTTGATAATGGATCAGTCAGAACATCTTTTAAAAATACAGATCGTTTTAATATATTTTTTCGATCACATTCTGGGGGGTAATTGTATCAAAAACCATGTGTGAATTTTAATGTAATTGCATCCCATGATTTTCTTCTAGTTTTAGTACTAGGGAACAATTACTACCTCTCCCAATTCCTCTCTAATTCTATCGAATACAATAGAGATGCGTACACCAAGAATTTTGCGAAAGATGCGTACAGGATCAGGTTTTGACAGATGGCGAGGGTATGCTATGGCGTCAAAACATTGTGACAGGCGAAAAATGCATATAACTTTCAATCATACACGGGTCTTGTAAAATCATTAAGCTGTATAAATGAGGTTATCCCTGAGCTAAACTTAGATGGCGTGTACTTTCTCAGGGCTGGAGATCCTTTAAAACGTTATCTATTACATCTGATTTCCATCACACTTTTTCCAGCTTTGAACTGGCGAAATGATCGAGATATGTTGGTTTCCCAATAGTAGTAGAAATCACCTCCATATTAACTGAACACAAAACCCACTGACGTGAAGATTAAATCGAACCTAACACTACGACAGTTAAAGGCAAAGTAACCTCTGGCAAAGTGGACAGTCTGCCACTGGCGAAATGATCGAGATATGTTGGTTTCCCAATAGTAGTAGAAATCACCTCCATATTAACTGAACACAAAACCCACTGACGTGAAGATTAAATCGAACCTAACACTACGACAGTTAAAGGCAAAGTAACCTCTGGCAAAGTGGACAGTCTGCCACTGGCGAAATGATCGAGATATGTTGGTTTCCCAATAGTAGTAGAAATCACCTCCATATTAACTGAACACAAAACCCACTGACGTGAAGATTAAATCGAACCTAACACTACGACAGTTAAAGGCAAAGTAACCTCTGGCAAAGTGGACAGTCTGCCACTGGCGAAATGATCGAGATATGTTGGTTTCCCAATAGTAGTAGAAATCACCTCCATATTAACTGAACACAAAACCCACTGACGTGAAGATTAAATCGAACCTAACACTACGACAGCTAAAGGCAAAGTAACCACTGGCAAAGTGAACAGTCTGCCCTTTTTTACCCTTTTTCGGCCCATTTTGACAGGGAAAATCCAAAACCTTAAAAGTTATTAGCAAATAGTTTAGGGATAGATGACCTGGGATGAATACATGGCCTATGTCAAATAGCGACTCGAGCTTTATTTAAAGGCTGGGTTATTTCGCTTAAAACAGTCCAATCTCTTGTTCATATAATACTTTACAAATTCTCCACCTATCTCGTGATATATTTGTACTCTATAAATATGTGTTTTGTCCTCTCTTTCATTACATGTAACTAAAATGAAAATGCTTCCTCCCCAGTGAATCTTACCCTCTCCCTAGTTACGTCCCTGCCGGGATATATTTGAGAATAATTATTGCTTGAATACTCGCAACTTAGCCCATCTCAGACTAAGAAAGAGCCAGAGATGCTAAATAGGGTGTCCAGGAGTAAGTGAAGAGATTTAACTAGTTAGAAGAGACATGTATAGATCTATCTTATATGTGCTCCACTCGATATTCCATAGTTGGAGCTAACCTTTAGCTAGATACCTCTTTTCTTAACTAATTTATTATTATTATTATAAAGTCACAAATAATACTCATCTTCACGACCCAAAATACGTGTTTTCGTTGCATGTGTCAATATTAGATCAAATTCATCTTTTGTGTTTGATTTTGCGATTGGTAAATTGTCTAGTATTTTATAATTACGTCGTAAAGACATTTCCGCACACAATAACTGTAACGTAATTCTTATTTTGAGATAAAAAGGCTCTTAATTATAGATAAACCTTTTATATAAACCCTACACAATTCGATAGAATTTTCGAAGGAAACTATTACAAAAGTAACTAGATTTGACCTAGATTACATTTAATACATGCATCGTTAACTTCCTCGCCACGCCTAATACTGTGACCAGTCACTTAGTAGAGATTACATTTAATACATGCATCGTTAACTTCCTCGCCACGCCTAATACTGTGACCAGTCACTTAGTAGAGATTACATTTAATACATGCATCGGTAACTTCCTCGCCACGCCTAATACTGTGACCAGTCACTTAGTAGAGATTACATTTAATACATGCATCGTTAACTTCCTCGCCACGCCTAATACTGTGACCAGTCACTTAGTAGAGATTACATTTAATACATGCATCGTTAACTTCCTCGCCACGCCTAATACTGTGACCAGTCACTTAGTAGAGATTACATTTAATACATGCATCGTTAACTTCCTCGCCACGCCTAATACTGTGACCAGTCACTTAGTAGAGATTACATTTAATACATGCATCGTTAACTTCCTCGCCACGCCTAATACTGTGACCAGTCACTTAGTAGAGATTACATTTAATACATGCATCGTTAACTTCCTCGCCACGCCTAATACTGTGACCAGTCACTTAGTAGAGATTACATTTAATACATGCATCGTTAACTTCCTCGCCACGCCTAATACTGTGACCAGTCACTTACAACTTATTTTATTATACGTTACAACTTATTTTAAGCCAAATGGGACGAAATAACTATATTCCAAATCTTGTCCCTTTTGTGAAAAGTTTTTTTCCAATATAAAACTAAAATTAATTTATTAAATTCAAGTAATGAATTAATATTTGAAAAAACTGTATTGACATCAAGTATCATCCACTGCAATTTTAAAAAATGTATTTGAACTAGAGTGGGTGAATAAAACGTATTTTATTAACGATTGAAAATTTAAACAAAATAAAACAAAATATATACATATATACTATATGTACTTGAACAAGAATCTTACTTGGTATTTATACGAGTTAACTTTCAAAGATTGATAGTAGCCTATTTTCATTGTCGAAAAATCAACAGTTGAACAGTTGTCGCTCGACAATACTATCAATCTTTGAGAGTTAACTCGCATAAATATCAAGTAAGATTCTTGTTTAAGTACATATAATGAAAGTGATATATATATATATATATATATATATATATATATATATATATCACCATATTTATAAAACTGTTAGAACTCGATTTTGTTTCTAGTTGTATTACAGCCCAAATAAAATACTTCAAAGGAGTCGTAATTTTTTAAAGAGGAGACTATACTGTTAATCCGGAGCAATTAGGCCTACCAGTCTGTCATGCGAGCTATGGTGCAGGAATTCCTGCCAGTATTAGATTGCACACACAACGCACATATTTGCATATTAACTGCCTAAGCCAATCTCTACGCTATAAAGTGATATTGCCCTGGTACACAAAGTTACAGGTCGGAAACAAACAAGTTAGTCTCTGAGGACAGTTTGACTAGGTGATATATCAAGTCACGCAATCCCCTCTGAGACATCCCCTTTAAAGCCGTGACATTCTGGTTTAGCAAAGGTTTTTATCGTTGTATCAACACAATACTGAACAATTAAATAAAGGTGTTGAAATATAATAAATATACAGTGTAATCTTGTCAACTAAACCGCTAATACATAAACTTCCCCTATAATTGAATATTTTCAGTAGCTTTAGACCTGTTATGTCAGTTCCACCTTTGAATATATTTAAGTAAAACTTTTGATAAACCGAAGTTTGCATGGTTTTATTACATACACTTGCGTACGTAATATTAACTTACACACAATTATAACAATTGGTTACGGTCTCAATTGGTAATAGGGCACATCTTCCTCATTAAACAAAAAGTAAGTGCTAAATTAACATTGGTAAAATTTGAAGTCAGGTTGAATGTATGAGTTTTCATTTTTTTAATTTTGGGGCGACACCACATAGATTTATTTTTTCGCAGTTTCTAAAGACTTTTACCAAGTAGCCTATATTAGTTTTACAATATCGGTGGTGTATAGGCATGTAACAACCTTATAAAAATTTTATTATTTTTTAAATAAATAAAACATTTTAAAAAGACAATGTTAAAATATAAATAATGTTCACCTTGAATTTTCCCCAAACTTTCATGTAGAAACCTAATATGCATGAAGTGTTTATGCATGCAAAAACGTACATGGATTTTTTAATTTTTGGAAATAAAATAAAGTTGTCTGAGTATTTTTACCATTGAGATTATATATATATATATATATATATATATATATATATATATATATATATATATATATATTACTGAGCTACCCTCGACTTTTCATTCAACACGCAGTATCATAACAGTCCGAACCCGGTTGTCCTTCGCCTCTACTGTTATTTAAGTGGCAACCATAAAATAATAAATTGGTAAAAAACTGCATCCAATGTGCAGCTATTCCAAAACAAGATTTTACGAGTAATCACGAAGCCACCTAGATGCAGAAGATTAATACAGCTTCACACTGACTAGAAAGTGCTTTCGATACTTACAACCATATTCTACCTGTATGTATAAACAGCCCCACACACTCATGTTTTCCTTCGTAGGTGTGACTGCACTCTCGACAGACTCTCGTTATCCTTACTGAGACCAGCCAGAACTATATTTATACCATGTACGTACTACTCTCTTGTAATTCTGTTTCACTTGCAGCAAGGGCAGATCTCTGGGGACGTAGTCAGCTCTAACGGGAATACTAGTTTTGTTTTGCATGACCATTCCAGTTTCGAGTAAGGATCGGACTCTCGGATTCCCCAATCTGGAGTTTTTTAACAACGTTTCTTTCTTTCCAGGTTTTCTCATCCCGCTCTTAGCGCGACACTTACCGCACTGTTTCATTTCATTATCTCCTGATTTTCCATGAAAAGAGCTTATTAGTTTGGTACATGGACAATCGTTCCCGATTCCTGCCCTCGCAGAAAAGACACTATAGTTTGATTTAAAACCGAATAGGACTCTACGAAAGTGAAATCGGCCAAAATGGGTGGGGCGCTACCAACCTCTGGGAAATCCACATCCAGCCGCGTCGGTGAGCCTTGTTGCCAATTCGACATTACGTCAAGAAACTTCTGTTCGTCGCTCAGTGTCACAGCGTTCAAACTGACAACACCGCATCTCCACCCCGCCACATACCGTTCCTCTTCTGCTTTAAATAAAACTATAACGCATTGTTAGACAAAGACATCTAGTTATAGGATGCTACGAGGGCTATGGGGGTTTTGAAAGTCTAGACGGGAACCTAACAGACCAAAAGGAGTGTCATTTCTACGTACGACACGAGCCAAGTGATGACGGAATTCGTCAGTATCCGATTCAGGCTAAAGTTCGTAGGAGAATGCCGTTGCAATGTGTTTAATTGCTTTAAACAACAGGTATAATTCTGTGTAAACGATGAAAATTAGTAGCTGAAAAATACACCTAATAAAAGATACACAAAACTGTTTTTAAAAATTCAAAAACACCACGTTCTAAACACCAATATTTTAAAAATATTAACGTCTTTTACATCCATAAAATTATAGTTTTCTAGGAAAGTAGGGGTTTACACTTTATTAAAGTTTTTAAATTATTATTTAGAATTTAAAAAGAAATCTATTTTTAATTTTTTAAAGTTTTAGTTTTGTAATATAACTTCTAAATTTAATCATATATTCTTTTAAATGTTTGATTATTTTATATTTGTGTAACTATTAATTTGTTTATCACTCAAAAATCGACTTTCGGAAGAGTTGTTAAGCCTCTCCAAATTGTGCAACAAAACCATTTATAAGAGCATTTTATCGCTTGCTAACCAACTACTGACCATTCTATAGTTTATTGACATTTTTTTTAACCATTTACAAATCCTTTACGGAACTTTTTCATATGTTTTCATTCAAATATGTGGATTTTCTAAAAATTTTCTATTTTGTAAATTTATATTTCTCACTCACAACTTTTAAAGTAGGATGTTTTTTCACTATGGAAAGCTCAT
>JBAIZL010000002.1:1055112-1310112 GCA_036971475.1 Prosapia bicincta | reverse complement strand
CGTTACAAAGTTTAATATGAATTATACAAGAGGGTATATCATTGGTATAAGATGCTACTCTGATAT
Source organism: Prosapia bicincta (assembly GCA_036971475.1). Classification (NCBI taxonomy): domain Eukaryota; kingdom Metazoa; phylum Arthropoda; class Insecta; order Hemiptera; family Cercopidae; genus Prosapia; species Prosapia bicincta. The sequence continues at coordinate 1,310,046 of JBAIZL010000002.1, read as the reverse complement.
CTATACCTATCTGAGTTTACAGTGAGTATGTAAAGAAAAAACAGCTTACTAAGCATCCATGATGTATGAAAATTTAAGTACAGTAGAGGATCAAATATCTGAAGTGGTGCAAATCAATATCATGGTTTCAGCATACGTGGCACTCTGCTATCTATTAGTATGTACATTATATGTTCTTCCATTTGTATTTTTTAAGCCCTCAGAAGTCTATTTTATAATAATTCCTGGTTTAATTAAAACTTACACGATACTCTAAGCAATCAAATCCTTTATAACTAATGAAATAACAATAATACGCAGTATTTTAAAGATTGTTTGAAAATCCGGATAAATCATTAGTCTGGATAAGTCCTGGTCCCAACTGATCTTGATTTTTACGCTCTTCTATATCATTAATTTTTACTCCTCTTTGAAAATCATTAACCAAAATTAAGAATTTGCCATAATCAACTGGCCAAAGTCTAAATTACATTACTATCTGCCTCCATAACCTCTCAAAAGCAGTAGAGGGAGTGCGGTGACTGGAGTTGTTTCTTCTATGGCTTTTCCTAAAAATAATTTATTACTTATTACATTTTGGTCAAAGTGTATCACAGAATCAAAGTGTAATAAGTAATTAACAACCAGCTTGTCATGAACAGCAACAAGATTTCGATAATTTATTATTGATTTTTAGATATTTGTTGATTCCATCTTCAAGTGAGCTACTAGTTATCACTGAACACTTTTAAATGTTTATAAACTTGCCTATAGTAGCACTTGCTTTGTTTGTTGAGGACCGCCGTTTCAGGAGATGTGTCCCATTTTCAACTCAGACCGTAACTGATCACATCTCAAAATTACTTCACCTACAATAACCAAAAAGATGGCCTAACTATGGGCTCCTCCATAGCTAGCATCTTACCAGAAATATTCATACACCATATATGGAACAAAACCACATTTTATACAACAATAAATATTCAGATAACATAATTTACTGATACAGATACGTCGACGACATCATAACATTATATAAAGGCAACACACGCAGAGCACACATATTTCTAAAACACCTTAATTCCATGCACCCAAAACTAGCATATACCATCGAAACAGAACAACAAAACTCTCTCAACTTCCTAGACCTTAGAATTAAACGAACAGACAAACAAACACATAAATTCAACATATACCGAAAACCCACTAGTACCAATACGACCATTCACAGCTCCTCAAACCACCCACACCAACATAAACTAGCTGCTTACAACACCATGATATACCGCCTGCTTAAAACACTGTTAGACAAAGAAGAACACTTCCAGGAGTTAAACACCATAAAATATATAGCACAAACTAACGGATACAACCCAATAATGATTGACAAATTATAAAGCCGCCTAAAAAATAAACCTAAAAATACTTCCACACCGCCATAATATCCCACCCCCACCCTAACACCCTAACCGACGTAAACCTTGAAATCAGACAACTTCTGAGTTGAAAATGCGACTCATCTCCCGAAACAGCCGTCCTCAACAAACAAATAAAGTGCTACTATAGGCAAGTTTATAAACATTTAAAGGAGTTTAGTGATTTTTAGAGATAGAACTCCTGTCTCTCAATGGTATGTGTTTGTAAATAGTTTGATTGAAGTGAAAAAGTTGTACTAAATGGGCCTTTTCATTGGTTCAAAACTGACAAATATTACCATCAGCTGTTACAAGTACTGGTAAGCCAAGCAAAAACATCTTTTATGAGATTTTTGAGTCAAACTGTGGCTGACACTATACTCAAGTTTATCTAAAATGATGAGGGAAGAGGACGAAATTAGAATATTGTATAAACATCTACACTGTCAGATGAAACTATTGTTGAATCTATTACCAAATGAAATTTTGTTGGAAAAAAACAGGTCTGAATGTATGGTATATTTTATTTTAAAACTTTTACAGTAAAACTCTTCCTTGAATGTTCACTCCAGAATCTGTAGAGCATGCTTTATGATTTTTTGTTATTGTTGAAAACCTTTCTATAGAGTGTCTTCTGACAGATTCATCATAAACTCTGTTGCAAAATTTTTTTGACTGTGTGAATAGAATAAACACTTGTAAAACTAGACCAATATTAAGTATGTGTTTCGGGTGTCTCAACACATAGATTCCATATTTTGGTAAAAAAAGCCTTGTTCAGATATTATTGTGTTCTGTTGAAGGTTCCAGGAAAGATTCTCTTATATTTCAAATGTTTTACTTTTCAACAGAAATTTAGCCAATACCAGATTGTATTAAACTTAGTGTGTATAACCTTTAAACAAAGAATATATCCCTAAGCAGAACAATCTCTAGGTTGTCAAAAACATGATCATTTATTATTAATGTGAATTTCGATTTACTAACCTACATTTTATTTCCTATAGTGAGTTTTGACATTTTCAGTCATATGGACTACTGGTTTGTTATATGTATAGAACAATAATGTATAATTTGTTATTCCATGTTCTTTGCAATGTTATTAAAACATTAAGGTTAAAGTCAATGTTTTACTTTGTCAATCTGCTTCAATCTTGATTTAAATTGGAAGATAGGATTGTAGCTATCAACTTTTAATACCTTACCATACTTGGGAAAACTGACATGTAAAATTTCCTTTAAACATTTCCTGCAGTGATGTTTGCTCACTGACAGGTTGAATACTTGGAACACTTGCTCTTCTCTAAGATCGCTCATCCATTGACTTCTGCTGGACACCCAACTTGAGGATGACGTCTTCTATGCCACTTTTGGATAATATCATCCAATAAAAGATTTTGAGGTCATGATAAACAATCAACATATTTCTTGTAGCAAACCTAATATTAATGAGTTGATTTATTTATGTATAAGAAAACCTTTCATGTTTAATCTTTGGTTAACATTTACAAAACGTTTTTTTTTCCATCATGCAGAAAATACTCAATCTAATTTAAGCTAATGCAGAAGTTAAATTTTCAGTCAGCAAAATAGGTAGACTTCAGAGTCCCATATTAGCCACTACACAATTCAAAGTACTACCCACAAGAAAAGTTTTATAACACTATATATGTAAAAGCTTCAAAACATTATATGTTAAACATTTAGACAGACAAAATACAAACAATTTATAAGAATCAATGCAAACAGTAAAACTAAGAACTTGAAAGTAAGTTTTTTCTTATTTAACCCGTGATTGGTCCCACTGTCAAGTTGAATCTAACAAATTTAGTATTTTTTAAATAAAAACGTTAGGTTTGAGGTTAGAATTTGGCAGTTCTAGTTATTCTCCTAGGTTGTTGATCTGAGTGGACAGAAATACCTAGGTCAAAGTTGAAATTCCCACAGTCGGCGGAGGAGGGGGTGGTTAGATCCGGTCTAGCTGCAGGACTAATCTCGTTACTGTTAACGTTAGACTCATTCTAGCGCCAGGACCGATCAAGTGTGTCTTTTTTTCAGAAATTGTTGACTTATTCTAGTAAATCAGTCGTTTTAGTTGGTTTATAGTGTTTTGTAAGATTATATTATTCAAATTTTGTGTTATGTTTTATTGTAATAATATTACAGTAATATATTTTATTGTAATAATATTCCTTGTTATTTTTTTACGATGTTAAGAAAAATTATTTAAAGATTTTACGTAGCTTGCTGAATGTGATGAAGTAAATTTCAGTGATTTACAAGACGTCACATCAGAACAATCTTATGCTTCCAGTGAACATTTTAGTAACCATTGATCTGATTTAGAAAAAGACGGTCAAGAAGTATATGTGGAAACAGAGAAAATACTGCATCCATTCCTTGTTTATTTAATGCCCAAAAATTCTTCCTCTCAAACACTTATAACATGTTGATCAGACGAACTTTTACTACTCAACTAGGGAAACAATAGCTCCTTATCATCTATTGAGACGAGCACCAATCAACAGTCTACCAATACCCTTTAAGCAGAAGATAAAAAGAAATATTGGAATTGAATCAATTACTCATCAAGCGAGACTTGCTGATGAGAAGGTTCGCTGTAAATACTGTCCTGTAAAAAAACCCGATTCATCCCGACCCATTGCAATGAATGCGACAACACAGTATGCAAGGAGCACATTTCTTCAGTCACAGTAGTTTGTGGTGGATAAAAAATGTTACAAATGGGTACAGATGAGTAAATATACTAGAAAACTGTTATTATTTATAACACTGATAGTATATTACGGAAAAATATTCAAGAGTATGTTTAAAAATGTATTGTATAGTATATGTGTTACTAGTTTTGTTGTGATTTATTTTAGCAAAACTATTAATTATAACATTACATTTCCAATTAGTAGCTTTTATTACCATGTTTAAAACATCTTAAGCTATCTTCGGTGATTAAAATTACTAAAACTTATCGCATAAAGAGGAAATGACATATGTTAGATTGAACCTAACACAGGACCAATGGCATGAGTTTTTATAGCGTAACTGATGGCGGGTTAAGAAATTAATATATCCAAGGCAAAAATCCTCAAAAAACAAGGTATCTAAAACAATTAAGTACTGTACTTTAAAAGAAAGAAAACAAAAATATCAAACATTTTCAAACTAAGCTACAGAATGTAATGAATTCTACATTAAAAATGACAAGTCTCAATTTATGGAAGTTAAAAGGAAGCCATATTAGTTGCCTGACTGATATGACTGTTTTGAGGAAAACTTTAAAGAGCAGTTTAGCATAACATTTTCATGGATTTGTGGGTATTTTTGGCAACTGCACTGTAATAACTTATATTAAAAACTAGATATATTGGACACCATATGAACTTTTTTTTTAAATCAAATACAAAATTGCACATTATTTATAACTTGGAAATAAATTTATATCTTAAATTTAAATAGAGGTACATATAAAATTAAAATAAATTTAAATGATCCATAAAAATATGCCACTAAATTTTATAGCTCTGAGACAAAGTTCTTAATAAAAATCTAAATTAGATAAAAAATTTAAATAGATTAAATATCTACTACCTGGTAATAAATTTAAACTATTTTATACTTATGTAAACAAATAGTAAATAGGTTATTTGTCTTTAGCAAACAACCAATACATATAACACTATGTTAATCAAATATATTATTATAACATACATACTGCACATAATAGATTATTTACTTTAAATTATAATTGTTGATAACTTCTTCACAACAGCCACTAGTTTTTACTAAACACTTGTAAATATTTACAGACTTGCCTTTAGTAGCACTTACTTATATTTGTTGAGGACGGCCGCTTCAGGAGATGTGCTCCTCAAACCACCGACACCAACATAAACTAGTCGCTTACAACACCATGATATATCGCCTGCTTAAAACACCGTTAGACAAAGAAAAACACTACCAGGAGTTAAACACCATAAAACATATAGCACAAATTAACTGATACAACACAACAATGATTGACAAATTATACAACCACCTAAAAATAAACCTAATAACCCAAATACAAACACAGAACAATAACAATCCCATAAAATACTTATCAATACCATATAGATCGTCCAAAACCCACAATCTAACCAACACACTATGAAAATACAACTACAAAATAGCCTACTCCACACACAACACTCTCAATAAACAATTTAAACCCAACAACAAAATCAACAACATTTACAACGCCACAGGAGTTTACAAACTAACTTGCAGTTCGTACCCAGTTTTTACATAGGAAAGACAAGGAGGTCCTTCTACACTCTGTTACCAAAAACATATAAAAGCACTAACAAACAATAACTACCAATCAAACTTCGCCGATCATCTCAACTCCACAAAACATGACTACATAGATGTAACATCTAACCTACAAATTCTTCATACACAACACAGAAATAACCAACGCTACACAACCGAACAATACAAAATATACACACACTTCAAATTACACCCTACACACATACTCAATACACAATTACATTACAAATCACACACACTTTTTGACATCACAACTCCTAATACTCACAAAATACACCCAAACCACCATATATACTAACCCCCCCCCCCACCCCAATACCCTAACCTACGTAAACCTTGAGATCAGTTACGGTCTGAGTTGACAATGGGACACATCTCCCGAAACGGCCGCCCTTAACATATATAAGTGACATTTGTTGATTCCATCTTCGCGTGAGCTACTAGTAATCACTTACACTTTTTAAAAAATGTTTTAACTTGCCTATAGTAGCACTTACTTTGCTTGTAAATAAGTGCTACTATATTTAAGTTTGTAAATATTTACAAGTGTTTAGTGTTACTTTAATTATAATTATTTACAATTAATTATGAAACTAATTAAAGTGATATAGATTTTTCTATTAAACTTTGTTTTTCTACTTATTTATTTTTTATCTGAACCTAACCAAAATTTGAACATTTGAAACTTGCAGTGTTTGTGTTGTACATCCTGAGGTTTTTTGTATAAATTACACTTTTTTGTATTAACTTGGCAAGAAAACCGTTATTTACTGATTTATTCAGACTGACATAGACACCATTCTAAAATTCCTACACTTCATCAAAAAAAGCAACAAACTTAACACAGTAGAAGACTATGAGATATATAAACATAATACTATCCATAACAAATTCTAAATGACAAAACACACTCACAATCAAATACTATATTTGAGCACATAATTAACAACTACTCTATGAACAATAGCACACCACAGAACAGAAATACACCACAGACTCACACCAACACAACACACCTGAGCAACAGTCTTATCAGTAATACACAGTATTGGATAATGCGCTGACCTATCGAGAAACGCGTCTGCTGAATAAATCACTAAGTAGTGGTTTTTTCCCAAGTTAATACAAATAAGTGTAATGAACATTTGAATTACATCATTCAAACTATTGCTAAGAACAATTTATTTCCATAGATCGTACGATTAATAACTGCATTTCAAATAATAAGTATTTGAATACCAGCTGACCTAAAACATTTGCTAATAACGATCTCAAATAAGAGGTAACAACTAATTTACACAAAAAAAAATATGGCCTATACTTTTATCACAGATACCTCTCATTAGTAAGAGGGGCTTGAACATCAATTGTTGAAGAATAAGTCATTATGCTCTCTTGAAGAGTTAGACTCTCGAAGGTATGAAGACTGAGGTTCTTCCATCACAATATATATAGAAAGAATGATAATTTGGGGTCATTAATTGTAACTGGAGTAAGAGGTGCTTGAACATCAATTGTTGAAGAATTAGTCATTAGGCTCTCTTGAAGAGTTAGACTCTCGGAGGTATGAATACTGAGGTTCTTCCATCACAATATATATAGAAGGAACGATAATTTGGGGTCATTAATTGTAACTGGAGTAAGAGGTGCTTGAACATCAATTGTTGAAGAATTAGTCATTGGGCTCTCTTGAAGAGTTAGACTCTCAAAGGTATGAATACTGAGGTTCTTCCATCACAATATATATAGAAAGAATGATAATTTGGGGTCATTAATTGTAACTGGAGTAAGAGGTGCTTGAACATCAATTGTTGAAGAATTAGTCATTGGGCTCTCTTGAAGAGTTAGACTCTCGGAGGTATGAATACTGAGGTTCTTCCATCACAATATATATAGAAAGAACGATAATTTGGGGTCATTAATTGTAACTGGAGTAAGAGGTGCTTGAACACCAATTGTTGGAGAACTAGTCATTAGGCTCTCTTGAAGAGTTAGACTCTCGGAGGTATGAAGACTGAGGTTCTTCCATCACAATATATATAGAAAGAATGATAATTTGGGGTCATTAATTGTAACTGGAGTAAGAGGTGCTTGAACATCAATTGTTGAAGAATTAGTCATTGGGCTCTCTTGAAGAGTTAGACTCTCGGAGGTATGAATACTGAAGTTCTTCCATCACAATATATATAGAAAGAACGATAATTTGGGGTCATTAATTGTAACTGGAGTAAGAGGAATCAAAGGTATTTCCAATGAGGTAACCAGATCAAACACTGCAATCATACTATTGTTTATAGCACAATTAGGCAAGCCTTACAAATACAATAGTTGAAAAGTTAATAATAACAATGTCTGGAAATCAAGACCCTCATTCATGACCACATAGAGAGAATATACATTTAGTGTATGTTGGTAGTGCAGGAAATATTAATCTTACAAGTGGACTGAACCATACACTAAACTAAAAAGTTGGCTTAATAACAAAAATTGTAGTTAATGTAATAACTAAAACACTTTAAATACTTGACAAACTTGCCTATAGTAGCACTTACTTATATTTGTTGAGGACGGCCATTTCGAGAGATGTGTCCTATTGTCAGCTCATACTGTAACTAATCTCAAGGTTGTTGTAGGTAGGATGGGGGTGGAATATTATGGAAGGGGTGTGGGTTTATTTTGTAAGCATTAGGAGTTATGATGTTGAAAAGTCCTAATATTCACCAAAATACACCCATATCCCCAACCTAATATCCCACCCCCATCCCAACCTATGAAAACCGTGAGATCAGTTACAGTCTGAGCTGACAATGGGACAGAAACGGCTGTCCTCAATAAATTTAAGTAAGTGCTACTATATGCAAGTTTGTGAAATATTTACAAGTGTTTTAGTGAAAACTAGTAGCTCACGTGAAGATGGAATCAACGAATATAATGTAATAAATTATTTAGGGACCCCATTTTAAGATATATAAAAATCTCCAGTAATAAACATCATTCTATAAAACCAAACCTCTTACATAATGTTAGTTTTAGTAGTAAAAAAACATGTAGTTTTTTGTCTTTTTAAACTACTGTCAGTAAGTTATTTCAGAAAGCCAATCTTATGCCTCAAAAAATACAATATTTATAAAGGTTTCTCGTAGATTTTTAACAACTGATATATAATTAATGATGAGAAAGTGCCTTTTAATAAACACCAAACATCATATAACAAAATTGTCCTTTTCTGAAATCTGCTTGCATTACTGATGATATAATTGTTACTTCCAATTTAAAACAGCTGCTGCTTAAGCATAAATTTTCATCTTCTCTAAAAATATCTGCATCCCAATTAAATAAGCTATACAAAAGTAAAGTGAATTGAAAATCGTCAGTAATTATATAATATTGCATGCTTGAAAACAAATACAAAGGTTTTAACTAAAAACCCTATGGTAGTATGTTACCCTTGCCTACAATATCACTTACTTTTTTTATTATTGAGGATGGTTGTTTCAGGAGATATGCCTCAATGTCAACTCAGCCTGTAGCTCACTCAGCCGTCCTCAATAATCAAAAAAGTAAGTGCTACTATAGGCATTGTAACACACTAACATATGTTCAAGTGTTTTTAGTTAAAAACTAGTACTTCAAGTGCAGATGTAATCAAATAATATCAAGGTTTTAATTGTGTACTATACCTAATAGAAGGTTTAATACAGTAGTAATTCAAAAGTGGAAGGAAAAACTATAACTTTTAATTGTCCAAAATTCTATTGCTTTAAAACAATTTTTTTTATTTTGGAAGTGGCAGTATAACAACTAGACCTTTTGTTTTACAGTAACCAAAAATGATTTCCTCTACAAAGTCAACATTAAATCAAAAGGCGTCTTCTCAGTTTAAAAGCAAGGTATCTTTATAAGAAAAAAAGAATATGCAAATAAAGAATATTTCTAAAATCCATTATGGGGCTAACCCCAAATTACTAGTTCCAGCAATATCTGATGAGAGTTGAAGAAAACATTGCAGTGTTAAAGCTATGAGTTTTGAAGTCAGCAGACTAAGGCTTACATACCAACTTTTTAAACAAATTTCTCTATGAAAATCCAACCTTTGTTGATCATGTCATGTTCAGTAATAAAACCAATATTATAGAAATTTGTTAATGTCAATTCCTACTTGAATCAACAGAGAAATTTTTTATTTTAGTTTATATTAATTTTATAATTACATTTAATATAAATATGTGTATACATATGCAGAATAACAATATTAAGTGGCAAAATAAAAAGCGAAATTCGTTGTAATTTTTTTTTCCTTCTATGTATGGTTTTAGGCTATTACTTTTATTTGTAACTTTATACGCTTTATTTTTTCCTCTTGGATTGTGTTATAGTTTCTTTTTGCTTCCTTTCGCATTGTCCGTTTGTGAACCAAGGTTCAATAATGTTAGTACAGTTTGTTTATTTGATTCTTTTCATTAATTTTTAATTGTAGAGCATTATTTATGTTACTGTGTGGTAACCATTGGTTATACAATGTAAGTTTTTCATATAGATCTTTGAGAAATTCATTTCTTACTATGGAAAATTTTTCTCAGAGCCAAAAAGCACTAGACTTTGAACATGAAGTTACTCAGTTTAGATCCTACCTAGGCCCCTCCAAATTTTTATAAATGAATTATTGAATAAACATTTGGAAAAACTGTATTAACATCATTTGTCATCCACTATATGTTTAAAAAAATGTATTTGAACTTGATTGGATGAATATAATAGTATTTTAATAATGATCGAATATATGTACAAGATATATACGAGGAATCAGGAAAGTGTGAGCTAATAGAGGGAATTTAAAAACATGTTCTCTTAATGGAAACAGTCATGATTTGAATACATACCGGTGAGAAAATCATTATAAATATTAGACATTTGTTGATTCCATCTTCACATGAGCTACTAGTAATCACTAAACACTTTTAAATGTTTTAAACTTGCCTATAGTAGCACTTACTTTGTTTGTTGAGGACGACCGTTTCGGGAGATGTGTCCCTTTGTCAACTCAGACCATAACTGATCTCAAGGTTTACATAGGTTAGGGTGGGGGTGGGATATTTTGGTGGTGTGGGTGTATTATGTGTGTATTAGGAGTTATGATGTCAAAATGTGTGTGAGTTGTAATGTAATTGTGTATTGAGTATATGTGTAGGGTGTAGTTTGAAGTGCCTGTATATTTCATATTGTTCGGTCGTGTAGCGTTGGTTATTTCTGTGTTTATATTAATTAAAACAACCTCTCACCACAAATTCAACAAATTTTATTTTAACCTTATGTACATTTCGACTACAAAGTAATCATCTTCAGAGGTATTTTTACAAATAACATAATGTTGAATTTGTGGTGAGAGGTTGTTTTAATTAATATAAACATTTACGCCACAGTTGCTTTAAGTTGTTGTTATTTCTGTGTTGTTTATGAAGAATTTGTAGGCTAGATGTTATGTCTATGTAGTCATGTTTTGTGGAGTTGAGATGATCGGCGAAGTTTGATTGGTAGTTATTGTTTTTTAGTGCTTTTAAATGTTCTTCGTAGTGTGTGTAGAATGACCTCCCTGTCTGGCCTATGTAAAAACTGGGGCAAGAACTGCATGATAGTTTGTAAACTCCAGTGGTGTTGTAAATGTCGTTGATTTTGTTGTTGTGTTTAAATTGTTTGTTGAGAGTGTTGTGTGTGGAGTAGGCTATTTTGTATTTGTATTTTCGTAGTGTGTTGGTTAGATTGAGGGTTTTGGATGATCTGTATGGTATTGATAAGTATTTTATGGGATTGTCATCTTTTTTGTTTGTATTTGGGTTATTATGTTTATTTTTCAGGTGGTTATATAATTTGTCAATCATTGTTGTGTTGTATCTGTTAGTTTGTGCTATATATTTTATGCTGTTTAACTAATGGAAGTGTTCTTTTTTGTCTAACAGTGTTTTAAGCAGGCGATATATCATGGTGTTGTAAGCAGCTAAACGAACGGATACAACCCAACAATGATTGACAAATTATAAAACCGCCTAAAATATAAACATAATAACCCAAATACAAATTACAATATTTTTTTGTAAACACAGATATGTTTGAATTATTAAGTGCATTTTTAACCTATCATTTATTATAAAATGTCAGATTTTCTTTTAGTAAGACGTGAGTTAAGGGCATTATGCTTGGCTTTTGAACTTTTGTCATATATCAGGAAAAGAGACAAACGTTTCTTACCATCCCCTATTCAAAAGATTAAACAATATGATAAAATGCTGTAATTCAACTAACTGAAACAATTGAAAAAATACATGTCTTTATATTGACAGATATTTCACCACTCACGGTCTGATTAACTTTTTACACAGTAAACAAATATTTGCTATGGGTACTGTCATGAAAAACAAGCCCAATAATGTGACATTTACGTCAGATAAAGAAATGGGTAAACTTCCTTGAGGTACTTCTGAGTCACTTGTTAGAGAGGACTCTAAAGTAACAGTCTTAAAATGGTTTGATAGTAAGCCCATATTACTTATGTCACCTGATAATTCACTTCGAAATGGTACATATAAGCGATGCCATGAAAAAAAACTGTTTTATTCAAATTCTTCAACTTTATCTAGTAAGCCAAAAAATATGGGGGTGTAGATCTGAATGACAGAATGATTTCTTTCTACTGTAATAAAAGCAGAACTAACAGGTGGACACTACGAACTATTTTTTATATGTTTGATCCTGTTTCAATAAATCCATGGCTGCTGTACCGAAGTGACAATAAAATACTTGGCAAAAAAATACATTATCATTTATGGAATTTAGAATTGCATTGGTAGAACAATTATTGGAAGTATTGGAAATTATAGTGAAGATGAAACCACAACAGATGAAGATGAACGCCCCGGAAAAGAATAGAATTACCATGTCCTGAAGATAGGAGGAAAGACATCTCCTACATCCCAGAAGTAGTTCACTTCAATACAAACAGTTGTCAACAGGAAATATTGCCATGATAAAGTAGATAGACGTGTATGAAATACAAAGTGTTATTATGTTCAACAAAGCACAAAATTTTTTTTTGAATTTATAATTTTTTTAAAACTTTAATTTGAAACAAAGAATTACAATTATTTATGTGTTTTGAAAAACTATTATTTACATTATGTTGTTAATTGAGTATGTGTAAGTGTGTTGCTAATGCGTGGAAATTGCCCATCAAAGGCTTTACTTTCAGTTAATTGAGGACATTACTCAAATGGTATAAGAGATAAGACCATTTTTGTAATATTTTTAAAATTATTTTTCCACATAATCAAAAAACTTAATGTTTACAGAAAAGGACTTATCTTCTGCCAAGAAAAAACTTTTGCCACCAATACTGTTGTAGAAATTCCCAATAAGGCTCAATTTTTTAAAATTTGATCTGAGTCTTAACACAGTTAAATCCGTGTTTATGGATTGTTATCACAAGACAACCTGATACCACTTTATTTCAGTAACTTTATTATTTTGTTTAGTTATATTCTTAGTTAGTTTGTTTTAAAAATCATAAAACTTTAATTTCTATAACAGTCAATACTTTGGGTGCCATGTCCGCCAATTGACAGGCCACCAAAACTTCTGAAGAATGTCGATCCTGTCAATTGATGTACTGCTGAATGTTCTAAAGTCTGTCTAGCCCATCATATGATAAGTGCAGGTTTCTATGTACTAAACGGTAAACTTGGAAATTATTTTAAATGTCAAGAAACCACCAACACCCTGTTTATCACCGAAAGATATAATTTGATACAAATTGTACTGTAAACTCACAAATAATAAGGTTACTTAAAAATTTATGTTATTACAGACCTTTATGAGTTTTCTTGCAACCTACAAACCTATTAAACACTTATTTTTTTAGTTTTGTATGGTTTTTTAGTTTTTTAGTAATTTAGCAATTCCTTATAATTTATTTTTTATTTTTTGCAATTTTAAATTAGTTGTAGCTGTTTATGGTTCATTTTTATTTATTTATGGCTTATTTATATTGATGGCACTAATTTTAAGTAGGAAGCAGTATTTAACATAAAATTACTATTAAAAAAAAATTACTACATAAAAGACATGCACCATTGTGGACAAAAGGAATTATGGCATGAAATATAAATTCACCACACACACTTGTCCGTTTTCATTTTTACATTATTGACAAATATCTACTTAACCTCAATAATTTACTGAATTAAACCCTCTAATTTTACATGAGTGAATAGCTACAGCTGTTGTATGGCAAAATTTTTAAAAAATTTCAAAATTAAAATTTTGCAAAATCATTTTTTAGTACACCATTTTATTACCAAAAGGTCTTTCCAAATTTCAAGCGAGTGCCTAATTTGATTATGAATCACTCAGTCAGGATATCTTATTTTATAAATATAGATACGAGAGGTCTGATTAAAAGGTTTTTAGCAGAACTTGACAGTAAAATATTTAGTGCATCTGAATAATATGGTTGGATGATACCAACATCTTTGAATACATTAAGATCTAATTAATTCATTGAGAAGTTTAGTTGTAAATGATTTTATAATCTTGTAGTAAAGTTATTTGGAAATTGTTTGATGAGTGATAAATCTAAGCATTGAACTTGCATTAATTTTGTTTATAACTTGGTCTCCTACTGACACTTTTTCATTTTTTGTGGAGATTATCAGAATGTGTTTTAATTATCAGTTTGGGAGCAGAGCCGTCCTTAAGGTGGAACAGCAGATCCAGGCCTCGTGCTGCGAGGTTTTACTCATGCTACAAAATAAGTAAAAACTTTTCATTCAGTGAAAATAATATAATAATCTACAGATATACGTGCCTAAAATACCTGTCTGATTACCCACATAATAAGTTGAATTATTTAATAATGACAAAACCTACGAACGAGATATCAGCATCACAACAAAAATAATGCAAAACATCATTAGATACCGGCAGTGTTTCAACCCCGGCCAATGAAAAAAAATCATGTAAATAATTATTGTGTTTTGAAACGAAATGACTTCATCGAAATTGCTTTAAACACACATTTTTTTCATGAGAATTAAAAAAAGTTTTGGTTCAGACCACTTTTTTAAAAAAGACCTCTCAAAAAGTTTTTTCTCCAGTCCTCACATTTGCTAAGAACGGTTCTGTTTGGAAGGTCATTATGTTACTAAGCATAAACATTTCAAATGTAATTTGATTTTGTATTACATATATTTTTGTGCAGTAAAATTTTATTTATTTAAATTAATATTTGTTGTTTAAATTATTTATTGAACGCACCTTTCTTATGTTCAATTAAACTCTTGACATTGCAGGTCAAATAACTAATTGTGTAACAAACTACTGCAATATTTAATATCATAATTCATTAAGAATTATACCAATTTATCCAACACGTTACAATAAGACCCTCTGATGATGATGATGCCATGGTTATCGAAATGTAGATAAGGGTTTAATCTTACATAACTTGTTTTATTTGTTATTTTTTATTATTTTTGTGTTATTGGAGTCTTTACCATATTTCCATTGTAATATGTATAAAGCAATATAGTTAACCCTAAAGATATCATATCATGAAGAAACCTAAATCTTCAAAGAGATTTGAAAGGTCTACTCTTTTACTACTAACGACCCTCCTTCCAAGCAAGAGTCTTCCATCCATTGTTTTTACACTATTGGGAACAGTTTCAGTACACTCGGGAGGTAACCTCTGTGCAACATGCTGTTCACTATAGACCAGAGCTCATAATTCACATGGACCCGATAATACATGTATGGTTTATAATGGCAAAGACATTTGTGACTCGGAGTGTAGTTTTCATAATAAGAGTGGTGCAAATAGGTTCTATAAAAATATCTATTTTGACTCTTCTAATGGAAATAGAAAGTTTGTGCACTTGATAGCTGCTGTAGAGGGAGAAGACGAGAGTGACTTTCAGCAACTATTCTGATCAAGGAATGTTATATATATGCAGATAAGTATTCCTTCATGGATGGAAAACTATGATCAATAGTTAATATCTGAAGTACATCTGTTCATTTTGCAGTGCATAAAATCGCAGTTCCAATATATGATAGTTCTTTAACTATTGTTGGTTTCTCCTTGTCAATACTAGATGTGTTATAAGTGAAACTTCGGAACTACATAAATTTAAGGCACAAACTGGGCCTAAAAAACAAGCAGAAAACGTCGGCTCTGTACAGGCACCACTGCGATACAGGGCATACCATTGATTTCCAATCTTGCCGACAGATTGCTCAAGTGGAAAACTACAGGACTAGAATTATTCGTGAGGCTATCGAAATAGATATATATATATATATATATATATATATATATATATATATATATGTGTGTGTGTGTGTGTGTGTGTAGAAGCGAGAGAGTCTTAACAAACGCGATGATACTTTGAATTTGCCCGCAGTCTGGAAGTGTGTCATCGATAGATTTTATCGGCAGAATGGTGAACAAAGGCAAAGGAATGTGAGTAATTGTTTGGATCAGGTGTGTGTAGGTTGACGTCAATGTGTGTATTGACGTCAATGAGCATGGCTTCATTCCTCTATATATAGGAGCTGAGTTATTTGCGCTCTTCACTCGCCCTTCTACTGTTGTTGGGTTCACCTCGTCAATGCTGTATGAGATTCTAGCGAAACGTAAGAACTGCGAATTTATGGACTGCAGAATGAACGGATGTACTCCAGATAATAACTATTCATCATCATCATATATATATATATATATATATATATATATATATATATATATATATATATGGTATATATATGTGGTGCATATATATGGTATATATATGTGTGTGTGTGTGTGTATTACAAACCAAAAAAAATGTTAGATTAACCAGTACCTATTGAGTAAATATTTTAACAGGTTATTGGAAATTTTTAAAATAACTATGTTGTTAGTGAATGAAATTCTGGTATTAATATGTTTGAGAGACCCACTTTGGCAGTATTTTAAAAATTACCCTGCTAAACAGTAGGTTAAGATTTTGGCAAAAACTTTTGTTAAATTTTTTTACTCAAGCAATCTGTAGGTGTACTTAGAAATTCAACTACATGGGCTATATTTGTTGACGATTCTGTTAAATAGGCTTCTGTAGCATCTGATAGTGCTTTGGAAGTAGAAGAAATTAAACAGATAACCACTGGTTTTATTCAGTAAGCATTATCAGTGAAGGGGGTTATCATTTGGGATTAGTAGATACTTTCAGAAAAAAACAAGAGGAAAAATCCCACCTGTTTTCAATAGAAACAAGAAACCAGTTGGAATAACTATTTTTAAACAGAAACATGAAACAATTATTACCTTATACTTGTTTAATAAAAAAATATTTGGACTACTCCAATGTATAAAATTTTATAAATGAATCACATTTTAGCAATACATATAAATGAGACATAGCTTCTATTCAATGAAGATAGTAGTTTAGGATTAAATAATGCTACGAATAGCTGACTTAAGGATTGTATGACCTGTTTTATAAACGCAAAGGTGTTGCACAAGTAATAAAAATTATAAATTTAAATACCCTATGTGCCAAAATAAAACACTACTGAAAGTGAATATTTTCATCAGCTGTGACAACTTTTGATTGTTGCAGCGTATTTGTGTTGACTTATTTCATTTGAGAATAGTTTTTGTTGATATGGTGCTAACTATTACAGAAAAAACTTGTATCGAAGAGCATTACTTTTGCTTATTTGGATTTGGACATGTTAGTCATACACTGACAAACGTCCAGGTTTGTCAAACACTGCTTTATATTTTCAGGATCAATTTCACAAAAACCTGCCTAATAAAGCTATGATTATATTAGTCGTTCAAAGAAAACTTTTTAAGTTCAGGTAGTGTTTTGATACAGCGGAAGGGCTTTTTCAGGTCGCCTAACTACTGTCTGTACAAATGAAAACCACAGAAGAGTGTTGCAGTAAGTGTTACAGTAGCCCAAATTAAGCTTAAATTGAGCATTTTTGAAAGTAAATATAATACATCAACGAGAAGAATGTTCAAAACATTGGTGGTTTTCCCTACAACATAGAAACTGTGCAGCCTTTGGACTGTACACGCAAAACATCCAGAGTTCGAAGTTAGCAATCTGCTATGTAAAATCTGAGTTTCTAAGTGACTTATGGTTTTCGGATTAATGTCATGTACACCTTATAGTTTCCATAATCAAGCAGATAACGAGCTTCCTCAGGTTTGAACATCTTAACAGTGTTGTACATGAGGCCACAGCATACAACACTACTAAGAGGTGTAACCATTTGGATTACTGTGTTAGAGGAAAAGCATAATTGGTCTATACTTTGTTCAAAACAATAATGGAAATCCTCTTACTATAAATCAGTAACGGTACCGGTTGAGGTCATTCTTGGTCTTTTTATAGGAGACCTCAGTAGATTTTGTTGTCCCCAAAACCTGCCTCATCATTCACATCCATCCAGCAAGATGCTGCAACCACACACACTCCCTTAGACAACATTGCTCTCCTTCATCCAACTTTTGGCAACCACCTCATCTCCCTTAGGATAAACTTTTCTTACCCAGCCCACTCCCCCGATTTCACAACCAACCTCATGCCTACATCTGGGGAATGATGAAGGAAAAGATTTTCCTTGATCACTCACCAACCCCATCGTCCAACTACAGAAAAATAATAACTCTGTGTTTAACAAGCATAAAACCAACCCCTATTCACAAAAATGATGAAAAACCTTCAAGAACTGTACAAGTGTTGTTTCAAATTGAATGGATACCATATAGAACATGTTTATAACCAAGTCTGACCTATTTATCTTCTTTTTACTTGTATGTTTTTGTAAAAATATGTAAATAAAATAAAATCTTACAACCGTTTCAGTACTGCTTGTTTTGATGCATACAATGTTATTCTACTTTCAGTATCAAAAAATTTTCTTACCATGTTTACACTACCTTCTCAACTCTAAACATTGTTTCTGGTTATAGCTATACAATTACGCTCTGATGAAAAAGTATTATATTCTGCTTTACTGCCTTCAGCTTTACTGTGTTGTTAACTCTTCAGCTGTTATAAATTTCAAATTATTCTCAGTTGATTTTTCACACATTTAGGCTAACCAATCATTCTTTATAATGCTGAAGATCAGGTGGCTAGGTGGAGAGACCATGCGTGGAGCCATGGTCTTATACTGAGAGTAAGAAGATTTATAATGGCCTTGATAATATATCCACCTTTTTTTATGAATGTCTGGAAACTGAAGGAAAACTTGCCTGAAAATAAAACATAATGTTTACGTCTTAGGACACAATAATATTTACGTTCACAAGCTCATACAAAAACAAGTAATATAAACAAAAAGTGTTTAAAGTCGATTCTTACTTAGGTCAACGAGGAACAATTTTATTTTAATTACTTGTTATTAAATATTAATAATTACAGTAATTTAAATAAAGTAACATAACATAGCATTAAAAAACTGTTTTACCGCATAACTCATATCATAAAATCAGCTGTTTTAAAAAATCATATGTCAACACTTATTAAATCAAATGTGGTGAAATAACTATACAGTAATACCTCGACTTACGCTACCCCGTCTTATGCAATTCCCAAGTTACGCGGTTTTAAATCACACTGTCCGAGTTATACAGAAACTGGCCTCTGGCAGAAAACGCTAATGTGAACTCTTATAGCTCATGAAGAGAAAATATTTTCAGTGTTAAGGCCACCAAAGACCGATTGACAGTGATATTTGGTGCAAATACAGCTAATGATTGTAAGTTGCAATCTACCATAGTTTATCGCTCAGAATATGCAAGGGAATTAAAAAATATTTCTAAAGCTAGCTTGCACGTGATTTGGAAGTCGAATCGGAAGGCTTTATTAACAGCTTGTTTTTGAGGACTAGTTTGGTCATTATTTGATACCTCAAAATGAACGTTATTGTCAATCTAAACAAATTCCTTTTAGAGCAATTCCTATTAATTGACAATGCACTTGGCCATCCTCCTACTACTTTAACTAATTTTGACACACGCGAGAAAGTGTTATTTTTGCCACTAAACACAAATAATTTGCTTCAATCGATGGATTAGGAAGTCGTCAAAACATTTAAAGCCTATTACACAAAAAGATCATTTGTGCATCTGCATTGACCTATGAGACAGAACAACAAACTCTCTGTTGAAGGTTTTTGGAAACAATTCAATGTTTTATATGCTCTGAGAATCATTGGACAATCTTGAAATGAAATTTCACAAAAAAAAATTTGAATGACTTTTGGAAAAAGCTGTGCTTATTTTTTTCGCCGCTGAAACTCAAGCGGAATCAGTACCAGAATCTGATGAGAGTGCTGATGTGATTGAAGAAGTTGTCGGTTTTGACAAACAACTAAATTTAGAAGTGGATAATGATGACGCTCAAGAACTGCTGGATTTACACAACCAGGAGCTGACAATTAATTGATGAGCTCATAGAAATGCATGAGCAAGACCTTATAAATGCAGATTTTTTAGACCCAGTTTACGTAGAAGATGAAATAATGGTTAGAAACTTGACAAAAGGAATTAGTTTAACTGAGCAAGGCTTACAAATTTTGAAAATCATAGTCTCCAACAATGAGCGTATTTCAGCTAAAAAAAAAAAAAAAATAGCGAGTTACGAGGAAATTCTGCATAAAGAGAAAGAAATCTTCAATTCTTCCAAGAATTTACTAGATTTTATGAAGCCGTCAAAATAACCTCTGTTGACTTACTTCTTTGCAATACAACTACAAGAATTATATTTGAATTTACAATTCAAAGCTTTTCGTTGGCTAACAGTACCAACATCATCAGGAATACTGCGATATTTATATATATATAATATAATTTTTTGTTGTATTATGTATTTAGGATTTTAATATTTTCTTTTAAATTATTAGTTTATTTAGTCTTTGGTCCCAATTAAACATGATTCCTATATGATTGTATGTAAAATTATACACCCCAACTTACGCGAATTTGACTTACACGGTTATCGCTCAGTCCCACCTATCGACTATTATGGGGTATTACTGTATAGCATATCTTACCTTTTTTGTGAAAAGTTTTTCTCCCATATAAAACTAAAATTAACTTATGAGATTTATATAATGCATTAATATTTTAAAAAACTGTATTAACATCAATTATCATGCACTAAAAGTTTTTAAAAATGTATTTGAACTAAAAATAATTTTATTGATTGAAATTTTGAACAAGACATATACAGGGAGGTTTAACTAATAGAATGAAACAAGATATAAACAGGGAAGTTTAACTAATAGAATGAATTAAAAAATATATAATTGACTGAGTGTCTCAATAAAAACAAAACAAAAATAGTGAGAATCAGCGTTGGTTGGTTTTACTAGCACAATTTTGTTCAACATTTCATAGGCACCAGTGACAATTGTTTGGGCTTAGTCTTAATCATAATACACTATTTAGAATTTAGGCTTAGCTTGAAATGCATTACCAAATCAAACAATCTTGAACAACTTTTTTAATTAAAACATTGTATATAATTATTCAAAATCCTTTGAAAAGATTCATAATGTAAAAACAATCTAAGATATTAAATGATCCAAATATCTCTTTTAGGTTTTTACATACAGGTTTAGAATAATTTTGCTTTTTTTCAAAACATAATTAGCATTTCTTTTCTTCCTATCTTCTCCCAGATATTTGGTATATGGAGAGAAAATTTTGGGAATTGAAAAATGTTGATAAAAATGAGAACTTCACTTGACAGAAGTAGGGCTCAGGACATAATGATGATGTGCCTAATTTCAGTACAATATTTTAATGCAGCGCACTGACCTATATGCATACCTTAAAAATAATAAGTACAGCACAGGAACAGTAATATGAAATGAACTTTTTAAACCATTTTAGTAGCCTTTGTAAAGATTGAATATAACAGTAACTATCAGCATGATTAATTTTTCTATTGTGGTTATTGCCACATTGCTTTATCTCAACTTCTCTTCTGTTAAAGAATTGATGAAATCTTTGTGAAAATGGATAAAATGTCTCTCTCATAATTCCCTTTGAACACAGTGATGATTTCACTGGACAACTTTGTAGATAGTCTGTTCTTGTAGAACATATTTGGGATTTTGTGTTATGTTAGCCTTCAAGGTGTTAACACAACATTTCTCCTGATGAAGTTGAAAGGGCAATTCTACACCATTTTGAACAATTCCCATGAACAATTCCTAACTTTAAGATTTTAGATTTTCTGCAACTTTATTGAAAACTTTGCTAGACAGTCCTTGTACTGCTGTTATCTTTTCTTTTGCTCCCACAACTATGAGAACAGATGGATCAAATCATTGTATGTGTTTGTGTGTGTGTGTGTGTGTGTGTGTGTGTGTGTGTGTGTGTGTGTGTGTGTGTGTGTGTGTGTGTGTGTGTGTGTGTGTGTGTGTGTGTGTGTGTGTGTGTGTGTGTGTGTGTGTGTGTGTGTGTGTGTGTGTGTGTGTGTGTGTGTGTGTGTGTGTGTGTGTGTGTGTGTGTGTGTGTGTGTGTGTGTGTGTGTGTGTGTGTGAGTGTGTGTGTGTATGTGTGTGTGTGTGTGTGTGTGTGTGTGTGTGTGTGTTATACTTGTACTGGCATGCACTCAATATAATAATGTATATAACCCATTATTATTATTGATACATTATCTAATTGTCAGACATAAATAATTTTATTGCTTATCTGAAGCATAGAGATGATAACACACTAACAAGGTCCAAGTAGACTGAATATTCAACCAAAAAAAACAATGTAGTTTCCTGAAGCAAAGACAAAAAAATCCAATGATGAGAAACTGCTTAACACATTTTTCCCCATGGCGAGACAACAATTTAGGTCATTATCTCCAATCAAAATATAGTATCTACAAAAACTAAAAATGAACTAAACAAAATGTCTTACTGTTACTAAAATAAATAAAATAGATATATTGTATGAACAAATGAACTACAACAGATTATCAAAAACATAACAATCAATATTTAAAAATATAATAAAGTAAAATATTGAATAATAAATAGCATCATAACAATGTAACAAAAATAGCAACATAACAATATATAAATATTAATAATTCTAAAACAATAGATTAAGTACAGATAGTTACTATAAAAGTAATAACTATAATATATCAATTTAAACTAAACACATGTCAATATTTACGAACTTTCCTATAGTAGCACTTTCTTACATTTGTTAAAGACAGCTGTTTCGGAAGATGTGTCCCATTGTCAACTCAGACCGTAACTGACAAACCATAATATCAATTTAAATATTAAAAAATACACTAACACTAAATACATACCCACAAGTCTGTGCGCACACACACACACAACACACACACATACACACACATATATAGGAATTTTTGGACGAGATAGTAGGAGACTGACAGACTTACCTAGTGACAATAGTCCAATACTACAATCTCTTGGAAATAAGTAGACACATATAAAAACATATCACACTATTAAAATTGTTTGATCACACAATGATCTTTACCAATCAAAAAAGAGAGAAAAAGAGTCTGTTTTGATTTTCAACCACCCCATACAATACAACATGCTGCCTTCATTCCATGATACACCTAGACTAATCAACACACTTAGTGAAAACAGTATAAACGAACTGAAATAATAAAATGCATAGACCATAGAAACAAATACAAACAAATCCTGATAGGGAACATAAGTTGCAAAAAACAACACACATAACCATCAGATAGAACAATAACACATAAAAACAAAAATATATAACACTAAGATATCACAACAGCACGTCAAAAAAAGCTTCTTCATTCCACAAACTGAAATAAAAAGTCAGCGTTAAAACGTTTAAAATAACAACAAAAATATCTATACAACAGAAAAACACTCCAGAACAAACACGAGTATAAAAGATCACATGAAATGATTGCCCTAGTTTCTTCATAGGACAAACAGGGAGAAACTTTACCACATGATACAAGGAACACATAGAACAATAAAATATACATAACGTAAATCAAATTCTTGAATTTTGTAGTCAATTACATTTCGCTATTTAAATCAAATTTTGCTATTCACATACAGAACACACTACACTAGCATTGACAATAATCTAAAAGTGTCAATACAAATAAATAATCTACCAATAATCAATCTAAATACAACTAATAATCAAAAAGTGTCAAGAACTTTGATAAAATAGTTCTTCATTTCATCAAAAAAAGCAAATAACTAAACAGAACAGAAAACTACGAACTATACAAATACCACAAAATCCATCCACAACACATTCTAAATGACAAAACACACTCACAATCATTAATACATTTGAACACATAATTAACAACTACTCTATGAACAATAATCCACTACTGAAAACCAATATACCACAGACTCACAATAATACATATAGTACAATACACATGAGCAAAAGTCTTGTCAGTGACTCACAACATTGAACAATGCACTGATCTAGTGAAAAATGCGTCTGCTGAAAAATATCAGTAACTTCAGTTTTTTTAATCATAAAGTAAAAAGACTAAAACACTGCAATATATATTATTGATATGTCACATTTACCTATAGTACCACTAATTGATTTTTTTTTTATTTATTTATTTTTTGTTCAATGAGGATGCCCATTTTAGGAGATGTTTAACGTTGTAACTCAGACCATCAATGACAAAACCAAAAAACTGAGTGCTCCTATAGGCAATTATGTTATATCATATGTTCCAGAGTCATATATTTATTTAAAACACAATTTTTTTAAGGTATTGAAAAAAGAATGTATTTTTCACTTCAATACTAAACAAGATCTTACTTAAATACAACCATTTTAAAACTATTTTATGTTGACTGCTAAAATACATGCAATGTAGTATGACAAATGCTCAAATTTTTTTCTAATTTTTTTGCCAAGATATGTGAAATGAAGAAATATGAAGATAAAATGTCGATATAAGCAATAAAAAATCCATGGTAGCCATTTTAAAATCGTGGAGGGATGGGGCATAGTTTTTGTCTATATTTACATTAAACAATTGTTATGAAAGAATGAGAAATGGGAAAAAAGCCAAAGTCAAATATATATATATATATATATATATATATATATATATATATATATATATATATATATATATATATATACAGCCCCACAAACCTTCCCAAATAACTTGATTAGTTGTGATTAATTACTAGTCAATCAAAACACTTTGGAACGATTAATTACTAGTCAATCAAAACACTTTGGAACGCATAGTCCTGGCTGTCCTTCGCATTTCACACAATGTCATACATGTTTTTGAATAACACGCAAATGACAAACACGCACCATTTTGCCACAGTATCTTTTCCGTTGCGCCTTTTCTCAGTTATTTTTGAAGGTACGTGCGAGACACATCAATGCTTCAATGGTGTTTCTGGAACAGGTAGGGCGGGAAACAGAGAATCAACCACTGACAGATGAAAATCACACATTTTCATTCTTTTCTCGTTGGTTGAGGTTTGCACTTCGTTGACAAGGTGGTAACTGTTAATCATAACCCTAACGTAATGTTTTACGTTCAGATGGATAGTAGCTCATCATCTGGTCGCTACGGTCAACGCCTCTTATAAAGTGGTTGTTGGTGACTATAGGCAATGGTTTTCCCTTTCAAGTTGCGCCCTGTTGATCGAAGTGAACATATCATTAGTATACTCTGTTGAAATGTAAGACACAATTCGTTTATCTTTCCATTTTCCCCCACACACACCCTCAGCATATCGAGCCATGGTTTTTATTGTTGCTGATTTAATATTTTGAGGAAGGTATTTTCTGCCTAACCTAAGGTTCCCAGTACAGTAAGTATTCCTTTGGAGCCAATTAGATGTAGTTTCAGAACTAATAAGTTTGCTGCATGTGACTTGGCACTTGAGTCATCAGAACTCCACAGTACAGGAAAAATTTAAGAATTAGGCCATGAGGATTGCACAAAGTATACAATTTTAATCTATACTTATGATGTTTTCCTTTTATCTACTGACGAAAGTACAGTCGTCCTTGCCACAGCACCATTGCTTTTTTTAGGGTAATACACTTGGGTCATCTTATTATTAAAATAATCAATTAAAAATTCATCTTTGCTGAATCTATTAGCCAGATTAGGATGTTCGTCGAAGTTTATGTATCTTAGAATTAAGAGGAACCTGTCACGACTCTTGAATCTATGAAAAAAATGTGTTGAACAGTTTTCCAATAATCAGTAAAATTTTAGAGTAGAGTTTGTTGAAGGGCCACATAATAGTTTCAGCACGTATTTATTTATTGCTTGGACGAGTCTCTCAAAAAAACAATGTCTAACAAAAGCCTCAAAAACGCAATAGGGGTCAAATCAGATATATGCACTAAAAACTTTTTTCCCGTGTAAATAGTATATCTCTCATACCAGTTGCGCTGTGGGACTGCTATGGGGGTGGATTTACTTCGTAGTCAGGGTCGTCAAACTCTGACTCATCTGTTTCGTCTAAATCTACGCCAACATCATCCTCATCCTTAGACGAGTCTACTGAAAATTGTTGCGGGGTATTTGGTTAAGAATTACCCCTACTAGGTCCAGGCAAATCAATATTCATCACTAAAATATTTTTGAAAAACTATATCTCAAACAACCAAAACGAAAAAAGACCAGAGACAAAAACGAATACTTGTAAAATGTCACTAAAATACTTCCTGAAGAACGACAAAAACGAAATTCACTTCTACCCCGTGCTAGAGCACACTGAGCCAATCAATCACCGATTGACAGATGGTAGGGATCCTTACAACGGGCATCTGGGAACGCGCCACCATGGCCGGGATCCCTATCATCCGAAATCAACGTGTTTCGGTTGATAGGGATCATGTTTAGAAAGGACATAACTAAATATTTACCTTATGTTTGGTAATTTTAAAAAAAATGTCTTGTCCCTTTTGGTATTTGAGCTGACTGAACAAAATCACATATAACAAAATATGACAAATTTCAGAAATTTCTTAAGTTAAGGAATGAGAAATATAAGATGTAAATAGTATATATATATATATATATATATATATATATATATATATATATATATATATATATATATAGAAAATTATCTACAAAAATAATACCAAAAAAACAACCCACCAAATTATTTTGCTAAGGTAAAATTGGGAATTGCGACAAATAGAAACAAACAGATAAACTTCCCAATCAAAATTCAGTTTTCGACTTATTTACACATAGAGTAAAAATATGCTTTAGTGATAGTCTTGCAAGTCACTACTTCTGAAAACAGTTCTGTTTCTATGATTGGATTTTATAAATCTAAATACTTTTGTATCTTTTTCATAAGACAAAAAACTACAATAATTATGTTTAAATATATACTCAATATTTTGTATATGTTAACATATATTTAGAAATATAAAAAAAATTACATATAGTATCTCGAGTTCAAAATTAAAACAATGCTATTACGATATGTACTTTTTTTAAACAAGTCGTAATAAACAAAACTAGTCTAATTTATTAGACGCTTTAGGTTAGTTTGCATTCAACACCTTATAAAATAATAAAAATTTAACTACTTTAAAAATTATTAGAAAATTTCAAAAAAATTAGAGTAGACTCATTCTTTACGAAGGGAAAATTTTCAGTAGTAGTTGGTATTACTCATAACCAATACCAATCAGCTGTAAACTGTGATAGTTTTAATTTAGGTTAACTTTTTCAATTTTAATGCTATTTGTATACATTTTTTTTTATTCCGTTGTGTTCATAAGTCGCAATATAAAAAAATTTTGTAAACTAAAAAATAGTTATGATCTTAACTCTTACAGGAGATCACAAATCACACATATCGTTCTTGTTTACACAACATATAAATGGTAACTGTTTTTTTACTTGATTACAATTTAGATTTTTATATTCTTTTTATTGTTACTAACAGATAGATTTAGGATAGACAGATAGTTTATTAGGAAATGGGATATTTATAAATTGATAAGTAAATCGGCTGGTAATAATCGGCTGGATTTCGAGTCAATGGCCACTAAAAGCATAAGTTTAAATATTTTGTCAAGTTGTGTTTTTGTACTTTAAGCAGAAGTAAATCCAACATCGATCGTTTAATGAACATTTAACAATATAAATTACCTTATTAGTAATCATTTAAGCTTATTTTATCTCACCAATAAAGCTTTTACTACTATTTTCTAAAAGTGATACCTTTTTATATGAAGCAACTTCATTGCAGAAATATTTAGAAAATATAATTAGAATACTAGTATTGTTAGGATAACACGATTGTCCTGTCTGATTAAAAATGTATAAATTCTTTATTGTGTTAAATTCACAGTAGACCTGTAATAAGTTTCACACAATATAAAACATAAAGTGTGCATTACTTACTGCATTATAATTATATTACACCAGAACCCTATTATAATAGAGCCAAATAAATCAGATGACACTTAAAACAGATTCTATTTTGTAGGATCTGCCAGCTACATAAACAATTGTCGCAGTCAGGAGCAGCACAATGCATACATGACTGTTAACACATTCACTGCTATAAGTATATTGACTAGGTCTTACTTATAACTGAAATTATTTTGCATGTTAAAACTTACCTATAGCAAAGTAAGTGGATAATATATAGTAGAAATGGCCTTATTTCACGTACAAAGTGCATATTTTCGCAACGTCTCACCAGTGCAAGATCAGCGGTCGCAAACAAGTTTCTGAACAATTTTATTCATTAAATTTGTTCATTGCACAAATGAACAACGTATATGAGTGATGAAATACATCCCATATCCTCTTCTATTATTAAGAATAAATGTAGGACCTCTAGTCATATATGTCCTAAAACATTATACATTCAAAAGATAATGGATCTTTGATATTTGATATTTTTGCTATTTACATATTATGTTACAAAAACATTCTAGACAAGAAAAAAAATATTTAAAACCGAATATAATAAACATCCTTGAAGTTCCTTACATATTGTAACGTAAACATAACCTCACTTCACAAACTTCTGTTGGAATAAATTGCTAGAAAATTATCACACCAAGTTATTTTACATTAATATAAAGATATATTAAAATATAGTTAAAAAATATGAAAATTTAGTTAAATAAAAATTAACTTGGGTTATATTAAGACAATGATTTTTGGTAACTAGACATTGATTTTGCATAAACAAAAATTATATCAGCTTATAAAGAAATATTTTGTAACTAGACAAAAATAACAAAACATTAGGCTGACGCCCCAAAAATTATATCCATAGAGTTCACATGTATGGAAATTATATATTTGTAATGTTTTTTTAATATCCAATTGCATATATAATTTATTACTATCTTAACTCGCTATGAACTTAAGTATATAGAACTAAAATAAAAAAGTAATAATATTGCAAATTTTGTTTCTTTATATGATAAGACTTGAAGGAAACAACTGAACTATGTAAAGTGCTTTCTTTACTGATAACAATAACCCTGAACTTTATTCAATAGGATACAAGAATTAGAAGTAACTACTTGTTTTAAAACCTCATTTATCTGAAATTTGATTTCTTAATCTTAGATATTAAGATTGAGGTTGTATCTTTTTTAACCTGATCTACCTATATACTTTGTAGTTATATTTATAGTCAATATATAGATAGTTTTATAATAATGTGGCATAATGCAGTAGTTCATCAATATTTAATTTACAAATTACAAACCCTTAACTACTAATTATAAACAATTACAAAACCTCTATATACGTTTTACTAACATAATATCACCAGAAGGTTGAAAATAGATTTTTGTTGTTGTAATTACTTTAATTTTATTTGTTAAGTTTTAATTTACCTTAACATGCTCTATATAACTCCGTTTGTAATTATGGACAAAGAAATGTGTAAAATGAGGCTATATTTACATGCCAATAGAAGTGTTATCCTTTATTTATAGACTCTGATATTTGAAATTACTGTAGGCCTACATACTTTTATTTACAATCTTTTGCTCAATAACCTAGCTGTTTAATAAGGATAAAATCAAATATGGTAGGGTAATGGTAAACCTTTTTGTTGTATTTGAACACTCTAGCATAACTCTTGATTCATAACTTTCTATTGTAAATATATTTTTTGTATCATAATGATGTATTTATTAACCTAATTACATAAACTGATGAACTAATGAAGATGGATATTATATATATATATATATATATATATATATATATATATATATATATATATATATATATATATATATATAAGTTATATATTTAAATCAATAGAAATTGTCATCCCTAAACCATTCTTTGAATTCTTTGATAAATTTGAATGTCCAAACCTGTAGTTAAGCTACACGTGTAAATGAAATTGTAACATTTTTACTCTTGTCAGTGATCTCCTACAAAACTTTAAATTTTAAAAAATTCTACAGAAGTTATGAATATAAAAAGCTATATAATTTAATTATAGAAAAAATATGAAGCAATTCATGATTTATCCATTGCTACCAAGACACTTATAATATCATAATTAGTTTTAGTCCCATCATATTTACAATTCTGTTTGTAATTTAAATAACCTTTAGCAATATTTTGTTACCTTTAAAAGTATTTAAAAGTTTTCACCATTTTTTACTGAATATGAACAAAGTTGTAAACCCATTGATTATTCTCTCGAGCTACTGTGGAATATGAATTAATTAAACACAAAAAATTAAACCCCAAAATTACAATAAAATTAATTTATTTACTATTTATTAACATTTGCTTATAAGATGGTTATCTTGTAACTAAAATGTACATCAAGTGCAAGTAAATAAGTTAATTCTATTGTGGTAATTGAGTTTTATTTTTTATTTTCAAAAATAATACAAAAAATTAACTTTGAAGTCAACTTCAATAATTCATATGATGTGTTTTTATAATATGTGGGTGAATATAAATAAATACTGATTAAATCATTCCAATAATGATCATCAGTTCAAGTTTTATAGTGATTTATTTATACCTCCATACATTGTTAATAATGATTTATCAAGTTGGTAAATATTGTTATAATTATTTATGGAACTCACCAAATGATATAATAATTTACATGTTAGGTAATATTTGTGTTGACCACATTCATTTTGTAGTTATTTTATTGCAAAAAACCTTTAAATTAAAAGAAGATGGTTAAATTTAAACCATTTTCCTACCAATGATCTTGAAAACAAATAAAAAATTGTTTTAGGCTTCATTGTTGAAGTGGGCCTATTTAACAATACAAGAATAGAATATTCTACTTTTTCTTCTTTCTCTATCTAATTGATATAATTATTGACACTGCTATATTGATTATATTATTTTTAAATAATTTATAGTAACTAATACATTTGTATACTTAAAAAATTCCTTTCTGTCTTTAAAGAATTATAAATCTTACAAATAGAAATTTACTTCTTTGTAAGTGATTTAGATTTATATTGTACTATTTATATCAATAATTAACAATTTTTTAAAAATTTTGTAGTTTTCTAATATTGTCTAAGGATTGGATATCTCTTTAAAATGTCTTATTTCAAGATATATATGACAATTCTGGTTATACATATTATTCTATAATAAAATATTAAATTTATTAAAAAAATACATTTAAATTAAATTTCAAACGTTAATGTTTATAGGAATAATTACTATAACTATTACAATTATTCTATTTCTTGTTGCAGTTCTACAAAACTTCTGCAAGTTAGCAGATGACTACTTGACTAAAGGTCCCAATAACAAACTATACCTAAATGCTGCACAAAAACTTGAAGTAGATCCAACTGTTATTCAAAATGCTGTGGAAGGATTAGTCAATTTTCTGATTGAATGTTGTAAACAAAAAGTAAGTGGAGTATTTTGTTATTTATTTAGTATGCCAAAAACTAATTAAAACCGTTATCTAATTACTAACAAAAACTTAAAATTAAAGTAAATTTTCACTGAGGAATAACATTTTTTATAGTACTGGAAATGTGTATATATTAATGTTGAAGGAATTTCTTGATAGTTTTTCTAAAAAATTACTTTGATAATTTCTGGATGTCTTCAGATTACAAAGTTATATTCTGAAGGGTTTGTTGAACATCATTAACAGCAAAAAGAACAAGGAATTAATTATTTTTCATATACAAGCATAGTCACACTGTTGATGAGTTATGCTTTGACAAGAACCTATTTCCTCATTCTATAAAAGATGTTTTTTTTATCTACAACCATAACTGTTTGTATTTATATATTTACTGGTGATAATAAACTGTATCTTGCAAAAAAAGATTTAACCCTTAGCACTCACATTTTTGTAATATGCTTTGCTCCCCCACTTATAATTAAGTTGAGACAAATTCCTCACCTGCAAGTTATTTATGAAAAATTTTCTTTACTTTTACATTATTTTAGTCAACTATGCCATTTTTATTTACTAATCTAGTATGTATGAGATTTTCCTTCCTTATTTCTAGTTTTGCAGAGTATGATATCGTTCAAAATAGTCTCCTAAACGGAGTCTTCCACACATCTGCAGTAAAAAAGGCTTCCCTTCTTCCTCCTTTTACCTTGCTGTTACTGCATACTGCACAGTTCTTTGAGTTGGTTTTACCATTAGAATAAATAAAAAGTAGTTTCCTATTTAGTCTTTCTTCCATGTCAGTGGTTGATGGCCAACCCGTCTTTCTAAACTTCTTATTCCTGGTGTCACCAACGAGTTAAATCACCAAGGGTTAGCAAAACAATTTTTGTTTTACAGGATTTCCTTTGTTTTTTTTTTTTTTTTTGTTCTATAGGTAATAAAACTGTTTACTACAGCTAAATCTAATAGACAGAAAAATATTTTCTCACACCATTTATTTTTTCGCCTTGTAAAAGTGTATTGTGCATAATAGTGATCAGCTAGATCTTCAAGGTAGGTTTGGCCTAACTAAAGAATTGGTAATTTGTGACCCATAGTGTGGTTCAAAAACACTTACATAACCAGTAAATTAGGACCAAGTAAATGATCAGGAATATCAAAATCAAAAGCACGTCATGTAGAATGTATGGCGAATATAAAATAAACAAATACACTGCAGATTGTACCCTTCTTGCAGTCTACAAAGTAAAGGCAAACTAGATTTAGTGGTAACTAATTGACTCAAAGACATTTTGATTTAATTTAGTTCAAATTATTGCCAATAAAGTATAGCACACAACGGTAAAGGATTGAATGTCGGGGGCCTTGCCCTAGACAAGTAATAAGCATTTGAAAATCGTAGTGGGTGACACCCGACATGCTAGTAAACGGCAATATACGCTAAACGGGGCTCACCCGACAGTTGAATACTAAAGGTTAAAACACAAAAAATATTAGAAATGCTTAACATGTTGATTGATAGAGGATTCTTGATTTTTTTCTGAGACAAGGAAGCTTTTGAACATCGTTATTATAGATGCCTTCAGTGAAATAGTTTCACTTCAAAAATCACCAGGCTTGGAAAATTATTTTTTAAAAATAACCTCCAATTAGCTTTTCAGATGAAAATTACATTTGATAAAATAATGCTTTATTTATTTAACTGGAGATATGAGTCATTTTTATGTATCAATATCTTACGAAACAAGATTGATAGACATTACAGTAACATTCCTAACTGTATTTTTACTGTTTCCCCAAGCTGTGTTTTAGTTTCATGTATTAGATTTATTAAAATGCAATTAGCTGGAGTTAGTGTTTCATTTTAGGCATATATTGAACACAATAAATCAATTTTAATATGTTTGTGTCTATAATATACTAACTTTACTTTATTTAGCCAGTCTCTGTTCTTGTCTGACGAGGCATTCAGTGTCGAGCCTCCAAGTAGTAACAGTATCTGGATAGCTAGCTGTCTAGCTCAGGGCAGGCTAAGATCTCATGAACCATTGAGATATATCAGGCATTTATTGAACCAAGTCAAGGCGATGAAGGTGTACCTGGGGGTAATCATGGTCAGTGAGGAATCAAAATATGGCCTTGGCAGTTTCTTATCAGATGTGGATGGTAAATAGTCGGTGCTGAAAAAGGCTCACTGTTTTTCTCTGCTAGCTTCCTCTTGTCTTTGCTTGATGTTGTTATATGGTTTTATTGATAAGGTACCTGACTGAGGGGAGGCTGGTATCAAAACAGTTTACACGTTTGCACCAATTTTTTCTGAGATCATCTTTCTTTGCTCATAATCCCTTCATTATTTGTGATCCTCTGGAGTTTAATTGACGTTACTTTGCAGAAGATAGGATATTGTTTCTAGAAACTAAAACTTTAAAAATAACTTACCTATGTATTTGAATTTTCAGATTGCATATTCCCTACATAAGTCTAAACTTGTTATAGTTCAGTGCTTCTAAACTATAGCTCTCAAACTCGTTTAAACTATGTACATTTCTAGGTTTCAGAATAATGAAGTATCTTTGAATTCTGTATTTTTATTTATAACCCCTCCAATAACTATGAAAATCATTGTTTCAAATCAACATCTCATGTAATTATAAATAAAAAAATATTTGGTTACTAAACATCAAAAAAGGGTTCATAGTTTAAATGAGATTGAGAACGGGCTTAGTATATATAAGGGAAATAATTTGTTTTTGTTGTGCAATTATGATAGAAACCATATTTGCTCTGAGTATATATTTGCTAAAATATATATAATTTCCTAAAATAAACACTATAAAATAAATGAATTAAAATTAATGAAAAATATAAACACTATATTATAAATGAAATAATATAATTTAAATTTATTAAATGTATTAAAAATATTAAATGTATTTAAATATTAAGATGAAATTACATTAATTTGTTTTAAAAAAACAAAGTGTAATAAATTTTATTCAAGTCTATTGAATAATAGTCTATTGAATTCTATTCAAGTTCTATCTATATATTTTATACAAAAAATATATAAATATCTATATAAAAAACATTTCTTCCCATGATGTGATTGTTTCAGCTCAGTCCTCTTGACTTACGAGATTCTATCTTAACGATTGGATTTTCTGAAGAGCATTATCAGGTATTAAAAGTATTTTATGAAGAAAGACAAAAAGAACTAACACAAGCCTTGTTGGATAAGTCTGTTGACATTCCACACTTCAAAGATCTGGAATGGCGGCTCGAGACACAGGTAAGAAATATCTTCTCATTTGAGTTAAATAACATTTTAAGCTATGCAAAACATATTTTAATTTTTTAAAATGAAAAACTAAGAGAATTACAAATATGGCTTGAATACTGATCTTATGCTGACAATTTAAATAATTTCATTTTTTACTTATTTTATTGGAAAAGTGATTGAGAAATTTTTAAAGATATTAATTGCAAGCTTTAAATTTATTTGGTTTACCATTAAATTTAAGTATCATCATGGAATAATCACAGTTAAGAAACTAACCTCAAATTAACATGAAAAAAGAGTAAAGGCATTACACACTACAGGAATCTATGACTTTACTTTACTCTGCGCATAATTTATTTTTAAATAGTCCTGAGGGATGTGATATAAAATTTTTTCTGAATTAATAGTTGGGATAAATGATATTTTGTCATCAACAAAATTTTAAATAAATTCCAAGCTGCCTACATGATATTTTTTTAAATATGAAAAGTACATGATAATTTTTATAATCATATGAAATAAATTCACTGCTTTTCTCTGGGGGCAGAAATAATTTTTTTCTCCCAGTCATGGATAAATGACTGGCTACATCAAATGTTTTGATAATTGTTGTATTTGAAATGAAATAATTTCTGAATCAGAGTAGGTTCAGGCTATTGTAAGTGAAGAAATCTTTTTAACTTCATCACTTTTTAGTTGGTGAGAGAATTTAATCATGAAACTACTTTCATATAAAGATATTATAAAATGTGCTTTCATTAGTCACTTATCTATTTATATCTCATCTGTTTTAACTTTTATGATCTGATATTTTAATTATTTGTCTTCTTCCTATTATAAATTATATTTTGTTATAAATTATCCTGTCTCAATGTTGTAATATATTAATTAGTACTGAAAATTACAGGTAGCATCCCGATCCTTGTTGTATCAGTTAACACCTCAGGTTACAATGAACTTAACTTTACAAAATAATTCTGCGACTGAAAACATCATCTTACAATCAGATGTTGCGAATTTAATGCATTTGACTGAAACATTGGAATCTGCTTTAAGAGAATCAAAGACTCAACATTTTCGTAGAGTGCAGAGAAGGTTTAAGTAGTGTGCAGGAGATTCGTATATAAGTTTATTTTTCAATTTTATACAAAAATTGTATTCTGTTATTGTTTGATAATATATTAGTAAATGTTCAAGTAAAATAAATAACTATCACAATGTTTTAGCGTTTTACTTACTTTATTTTCTAAATTATTAAGAATATTGTACTTCTCTCTTCTCTTATTACATTAACAATTTGCAGTAGGTTTTCTATCATGACATAAAAGATTAAATAGAAGATAGCAGTATTTAAGAGAAAACCTTTGGCTCTTGAGTATAATACTATTAACCTCACGAGTGGCAAACGCTGTCAAAAATTGCAACTAACATTGAACCAGTGCAGTGACAGAGTTATAATTGGCAACGAATTAAACAGTTATAGCAAATATCGATTTTATTTAGGAGCAAAAGATCATACATCAATGATGTTTGCACCAGCAAGCACAGAAATAACTAGAGGGGACATGGGTATTCTCTTAACATAGCGCAAGTGAAGCCAGGTCCGCCATCTTGGTGAGGTATCTGGCCGGGAAAACAAGACTTGGCTACCATTTAAGTTTAATAGTTAGCGCTTCTCTCCAACAGCGTTTTAAGCCAGTTACCATTGTCGGAAAACAATCAAACTTGATTTCATAGTAATATATAAAACAGGGATTAGGATGGTGAAAAATTAAATTTTATAAAACAGTTATCTTATCTTAAAGCAACATTAAATTAAAACCTCTCTAAATAGAATTACAGTTACTGACATAAAAAAGTTAGTCAGTGAAGTTTTTTTTTATTTTTTGGTCAAGTAAATGATGTCAGCGGAAAAGTTGGAAATATGATTCCAAATTTTATTTCTTTTAAAACAATATTTCACTACGACCACCAGTTTGGTTGTGGCGTTAGTGTAACTGAGCGTAAACATTAGGTGTTATTGTCCGAGAGTGTAACTTGCTAACACAAACGAATAACCATACTGCGTGCTGGGGGGTTAATCATGTTAAATTATTTGTCTAATCTATTGAAACACTACCAAGATGTTATCTTAATTAATCTTCCCGACAAAATGTACGTAGTGAAAAGCAAATGACAAAAATACTTTCCCAGTTTTGCCCTGTGGTAAAGACTCGTGTGACGTTTACTAAGTGACTGAACATAATAGAATTGCTATATACATTAATACAATTTATTTAAAATACATTTTAAACATTACTGCCCTAAAAAGGTTATTGTTTTGGAAAGATGATAACATCAGTCTAATGTTTTTGAATAATAGTGTAACCTTATGTTAAAATACTTTATACATACAGATTTTATAAGTAGGTAAAAATGACTTAAATCTACATTTTGTTCATAGAAATGTCCTGAACTATTAGGAAACAAATCTTGCCCAATGCACCTTTCCAAAACTGTTTATGTCATTGTATTAATAATTTGGTTTCTACAGGGCGCAATTCTACTGGGCAAGTGAGCCTTGTCTGATAGTGATTTGAGGCTCTCCACTAGGGTGACTCATCGCTTGAGGCTGCCATCTTGGTGTGGGGCAGCCGCGTACGTTTGCTTTAACCACCTAGCTATTATATCTTCTCTACTTATTACTGTGCTCGCTGGTTTGCACTAGTTGACTCAGAAACATTGGTTTTTATTTACTGGCTGACATAAACACAGGTATTAGTTGCGGATGATAACATAGTAGTCTTTCCTGCCAGTGTCACTGTAGTTAGA
Organism: Prosapia bicincta; assembly: GCA_036971475.1. Classification (NCBI taxonomy): domain Eukaryota; kingdom Metazoa; phylum Arthropoda; class Insecta; order Hemiptera; family Cercopidae; genus Prosapia; species Prosapia bicincta. Next base: position 1,272,270 of record JBAIZL010000002.1, on the reverse strand, counting down.
AACGGATTGCGACATATGTCTTCAGTCACGTAATAAAGGGGGTTTTTTGATTTTGTTAGGCTCTTTGGTAGTCTTTTTGGATTTTATTTTCAAAGATGGGAAAAATTTTGATGATACATTTGATTGTGGCGAGAATGAATTGGGTTGAAATGAAGATTAATAAGATTTTGCAAACACCTTGCCTGGCCTTACCTGAAGTTTATCGTGGCTTTAAATACAGGGTTTTCGATTCTGAATTATCAAGGAAAATCTCCAAATTGAGAGATTTCATTTCCAGGAAAAGGTTGTTGCCACTTTCTATAAAAATGAGAAGTACATCTTGTTGGAACCAAATGTTTTGCATTGCTACGGGGAAGTGCAGGCAAGAAAAAGTTATATGACATTTCCATGTTGCTGCCTCCAGATACAGTAACTGCCTGGCCATTACCATTCTCAAGGACTATTTAAAGACCTTGCAATATTTGTGGATTTTTTAAACACCAAAATCTATAGTTCTGGTTGTTTACAAAACCATTTAGATGAAAATGTGTCTTGTCATGCATGAGTAAAATTGGAACATTTGGTACATAATGATTTGTACAAACATTTGTTTATATAAACATACATAATGAAAATTAGCAAAATACTTTTATGAAAACAGGATGAGGATTTTTCATTTCTCTCACCATAAAAAAAGGAATATATTGGTAAATTTTCATATGTTTTATGAAATAGTCTATTTTGTTTTGAAAATAATGATATAAAACATTTCAGGCTTAGGTCTTTGTTGGTATTTTGTGTGATATTTAAAAAAAACTCTGCAAGTATAATCCCCTTGCTACTCCATGGTCACAGTCTTGCTACTTGGAGGGTTATGATACAAAAACTCAGAGTTGGTAAAGGAAGACAACATAGACAGAAAATGAGAATAAGGATTTAGAACCCATGGATCATTTTTTAAGATTTATTTCCAGAAGTTATGAGCTATATCTAGAACTTGATAACCCTCATAATTGTGTGTGTGTATGTGTATATATATATATATATATATATATATATATATATATATATATATATATATATATATATATATTCAATATGGTGATACGTTTTCTTGTAATATAATTCATGAATAAAAATACTTCAAATACAAGAATAGTTTTAATTTATATATTATTCAAAGCTTTTTGCCAATAAAATGAGTATTAGCACATTCAGGAAAAACAATGATATAACAAAATTTTCTACAAAAATTAAATCGTGTACTACAATTCAACCAAATGTTTATTGTTATTATATTTCTATGTAATTTTTGCCATGACATCAATAACCTTGTAAATAGTTTGGTGTTTTGATTTCACTTGAATTCATTCATTAATTAATTTGTCTTCAACTTTATGTTTATAAATGTCTAATGTTTCATATATATTCATCTTTAACCCTTTGTTTATTTCTTTATTTCAGGAAATCTGTGTCCATATTAATACAATGCGTAGCCAAATTTGATTTGTATATGATCGTTTTTATATAAGCGTTTATATAATGGATCCTTTCTCAATGTAATAGTTCGCTTTCTTTCACAAATTATTTTTGTTTTCTATTTTGATGCTACTTGAGTCTTCAGGTCTCAAGTTTTCTCATCTTAGTTTTTCCTTTATTGAACTATCAATGTTCATCTGTTATCTTCATCAGAAACATGCTTCCAAACATGTAATTTACTCACAAAACCCAAATTTCCCTCTACTTCCAGAACCAGATCACCATGTCCTCTTCCTAATCCTACTTTAATTCTAGTATCCTTTCCACACAAGAGGGGCAAAAATAGGTCTACTACTGTTTTGCAAACCTGCGCATTGATTCCATCCATATTCTTTACATATGACTCTTTGGGAGGCTTTTGCCAGCATTGTTGATCATGTAGCACTACCCAGGTGTTAAGTACAGCTTAAAGTATGCTGCGTACGCGATCCACTTTGTCACCCATACAGTGATTACTCCTTACACTATTTTCCACTGAGCAATAACTCAACTGTTTTTGAGGCAGAACTGTTTGCCATCAATGAGTCTCTTCAACAGCTGATTCTAAGACCATGGCTTAATACCATTATTGTTTTATTTTTGGACTCTAAATTCTCATTACAAGCATTGGCTAATAATGATAACACAGGTAGTGCAATTGTACAGAATATAAAAAAGAATTATAAAATTGTAAACAACAATGTAATCAATATTATGTATAATGCAGTGGATCCCGTCTCTTATACAGGGGAATGAGGCCGCAGATGATTTTGCAAAGAGAGAGACTAAAATTGTTCAAAAGACGTCAAAAGTTCTATCACTGCAAGCTAGAATAAAAAGTATTAAAACACTTCACCAACAAGGTTTTAGGAATATGGTGTAGGAAAGATTGAAGGACAAGTCCTATAATGTGTTTGAGCTGTTTCAGGCGAATAGAACATTCTCGAGAAAAACATCTGTTGCTAACTTCAGACTGGCCACAGGACTGTCTTGCTGGACATTAAAATAAAAATATTAGAATCCAACAGGTGCACAATATGTGCATGCCAAACATCTATTATGGACAAGGACCACCTCCTGGTCTGCAGTGGACTAGATAAGGAAAGACAACAATGAAGTGACTTACCTGAATTATATTAAGAGACAAGATCTCTAATGGCGTGAGCCAAGTGAGAGCTATTGGAAGAAGAAAAAGAAGATATTCTTTACATATTCAAGATTATGTGTTTCTTAACAAGCAATTGCCTAAAAACCACACTCACAAAATCATGTATTTGCTGAACGTTTTCTCTCTTTCTGTTTCTATGAAAGAAACAGAAAAAACTGTTATATCCATGATTTATTAAGTTTTTAAAACATTATTTAGATTTCATTTATGGAAAGATAATGAAAACATAAACCAAATAAATAAAGACCAATAACTATGAAATATGTTTTGAAAAATGTTAATTAATTATAACATTGTTCACTGTTATACAGTTTTAAAAACTTCACGCGTTTAGTTAGTAAACCTGTCGATAGGAGACCAACTCTAACTGAAATCTTACTTTAACAATTTCATTAGCTTTTTAAAAGAAAGTATTTAAGTAAACGATTTATCTACAAACACACAATTTATCGGAGTAAGATTATTTTAGATGGTCATAGATAAGAGTAGATATCTTAATAACCCAAATCAAACTTTCCCTTACACATACAGAATATACTACACACATGCACCAATATAGACACTAGTCATCTAAAAATCCTTCACTTTGTCAAAAACAAATAATATAACAAAAATCTTTTAAAAAGTAATTTTGTACTGAGATCAAGAAAAAAAAATTTTTACATTGTTTGCTAATTTCAAGTTTGTTTGTTTATTTTATTTGTTTCTTCATTTTTAACCTTACAGCAGTGTTTATGATATTGTGTGGTAACCATTTCAACAGTTTAAGGCTCTACAATGGAGGTTTTGACAACAACCAGATGGGGGAAAAAATTTCATATACGTCTTTGAGAAATACATTTCTAGGTATTGGAAAGTTGGCACAGTGCCAAAATGCACTACACTTTGAACATGATAAGCAGTTCGAATACGGACCCCAAAATTTTTATAATTTAATTATTGAATAAATGTTTGAAAAAACTATATTAACATCAATTGTCATCCAATATAGCTTTAAAAAAATTAGCTTTAACTTGATTTAATGAATAAAAACATATTCTGTTAACGATTGAAAATTTGTACAAGATATATATATCAGGAGAGTGTGAGCTAATAGAAGGAATTTAAAAAGCAACAAACTAAACACAAAAAAGTACCAACTGAAATGTGCCCTTTAAGCGGTTTAGCTTTCTTTTTGGCATCGCAAATAAAAGTGTCTGCGAAAGTTCTTGATGTTTACCATAGTTCAATTCTTTTAAAAAACCCCACTCCTCTCAGTCTCATTACAAGATTTTTGTCAATATTAAAATGATTGTGTATTGATTTAATACTTTGTCCCCGAATATTCCAAAAAATGACTTTCAATCTGTCAGGATGTTCTCGCCTTGCTGTTAGCGTGGCACGTCTGGAGTCCTGAAAAGGGCTGTTTGCAAGGTTTAGCATCGTTTGTGTGGGACTTTCAATCTGTTAGGATGTTCTCGCCTTGCTGTTAGCGTGGCACGTCTGGAGTCCTGAAAAGGACTGTTTGCAAGGTTTAGCATCGTTTGTGTGGGACTTTCAATCTGTTAGGATGTTCTCGCCTTGCTGTTAGCGTGGCACGTCTGGAGTCCTGAAAAGGACTGTTTGCAAGGTTTAGCATCGTTTGTGTGGGACTTTCAATCTGTCAGGATGTTCTCGCCTTGCTGTTAGCGTGGCACGTCTGGAGTCCTAAAAAGGACTGTTTGCAAGGTTTAGCATCGTTTGTGTGGGACTTTCAATCTGTCAGGATGTTCTCGCCTTGCTGTTAGCGTGGCACGTCTGGAGTCCTAAAAAGGACTGTTTGCAAGGTTTAGCATCGTTTGTGTGGGACTTTCAATCTGTCAGGATGTTCTCGCCTTGCTGTTAGCGTGACACGTCTGGAGTCCTGAAAAGGACTGTTTGCAAGGTTTAGCATCGTTTGTGTGGGACTTTCACAAGGAAAGCTAATGTTGGTGTTCAGTTCACTGTGAATATTGCTCAAGTCGCACAAGATTTTACAGCTATCCAGGAGCAGGACAAGGACCAACCAACTTACCCCAACCATATTGGCAACCACTGGAATGCGAGATCACTGAAGAGAAAAGCTGATGAGCTAAAGAAAATAATGGAGGAAAATAAAATAAAAATAGCTTGTATTCAGGAGTCTTCACTTCATCAAAATCAAAAGTACCACCCTCGCTTTAAAGGTTACCAAATGTTTAATGTCTCCAGAGAAAACCGTGGAGGAGGTGGTTTAGTTACATTGATCCATGAGACACTCTCAGTGGAAAATGAAGAAATTATTGTAAGAGATGAAATTGAGCTAGCCAAATATAAGATACAAGTAAGCAATGGCATCGCCTTCACCCTCGTTAATGTTTACATACCGAATCAGGGAATTAATGAAGAAGATCTTAACGTCTTACAGATCAATGATAAGAATCTGTTATTGGTGGGTGACTTCAATAGCAAACACCATAGTGGGAACAAAGGCCCAGCTAATCAAAACGGTCAAATACTCTTCAAGTGGTTGCTTAACAATAATCAGGTACTAGCAAACAAAAAATTCGAACCGACCTTCCAGTCGGCTTCTACAGGTAGTTTGAGTACGTTAGACTTGACTATTTCATCTCCAGCAATAATGAACAAATTATTAAATTGGCATATAGGCCAGGACTTAGGAAGTGATCATTTCCCGGTATTCTTCGAAATTGATGGGGGAAGGAAAACAATACGATTGTCCACAGTAAATACAAACTTTCAAAAGCTAACTGGACTCTTTTTGAAAAAGAAACTCAAATTGTCTCATTAGTGGAAAATGTAACTTCAGAAATCATTGAATCCATTCTTGAGAACGCAGCTGAAAAATCCATCCCAAAAAAAATCCCAGAATTGAAAGAAAAAGAATTTCAGCCAGGAAGAAATGGAAAAAATCCAGGTCATTACACGACAGGATTTTATACAATAAATGTAATGCTACCCTGCGCAAAGCCATCATCGAAGCAAAGCGAAAATCATGGAAAAGTTTTGTTGGTTCAATGAACGCGAACACACCATCCAGCACAGTCTGGAAACGCTTCCGTGCAACAAACGGTCAATGCTCTCAGAAAATTATTTCTATTTGAAAATCAAATGGAGACTTAATAACGGATGACAAATTTAAGGCCGAAGAATTTGCTAAACATTACTCAGAAAAAGCAGGGCGGAGAATTGCCTGGCCGAAGGCTCTTACTCCCATCGAACAATTTCTAACATGTAGAACTGAACTGCTGTTTTGTTGTTCCGATCCAGACGACTCCCCTTTCACATTAGCCGAACTGGAAGATAGCATATCTCTCTTAAAAAGAGCCGCGCCCGGAGAAGATAATATTCACAATGAGATGCTATCGCACTGTTCGAAGAAAATGAAAGTAAAGACACCTCAGCTTTTCAACTCTATCTGGAGAACTGGGAAGTTCCCTCAAGAATGGAAAACAGCGAAAATCATCCCCCCCTCTTAAAACCGGGGAAGGATGGGAAAAATATTACCTCTTATCGGCCGATAGCGTTAACATCTTGCTTGGGGAAGTTAATGGTTAGGTTAGTCAACAAGAGATTATCCTGGAGGCTGGAACATGACGAAATGCTGGGGAACCAACAATTTGGGTTCAGACGGCACATGAGCACAACTGACGCACTCTTATATTTCACTAATAAAATTACAAAGGTTTCGACCACAAATTGAGCACAGTGGCCAATATGGTGGATTTAGAGACAGCATTCGATAAAGTTCCACATTCAACCATCATCTTACAGTGCATGAAGCTCGGAATAACGGGTAAAATGTTGCAATTCATAAGTAATTTTTTACAAAACCGTCTGAACAACAGCATCAGTAAATGGCTCACTAACTTCATTGTTCCGAAACGAAAACGCCATTCCTCAAGGAGGAATAATTTGCCCCAACCTATTTAATATCGCCCTCAACGACATGGCGGACGAATTTCCACCTGAGGTAGATAGTATGAGTTTTGCCGACGATATAACGATCTGGGTCACATCCACTGATCATTTAAAAGCATGTGAAAAGCTTCAGTCCTCACTGGATAAATTCACTAATTGGTGCTCTAACTATATCGGCGGAGAAGACAGGTTGCACTTTTTTCATCCGTCGAAATAAATTGGGTTCTTTCGCTCCCGAACTCAAAATACTTGGCAAGCTATTGAAATATAATAGGGATTAAACTACTAGGGATCCTTTTGGATCCGAAACTGCGATGGGGTAGTCATATGGAGTATGTTATGGAAAAATGTGTATCAAGACTTAATGCTCTCAAAGCCGTGGCCAGCCGCGATTGGGGCGCCGATACAACTACTCTAAAGATGTTTTATATTGCCTTCTTGAGATCTAAGGCAACCTATGCATGTGAAGTGTTGGGTTCGATGGCGAAATCTCACCTGAAAAGACAGCAAACTCTACAATCTGCTGCAATTCGTTTATGCTTGGGGTGCACCAAAACCACCTCTATAGCAGCCATGGAGATTGAATTGGGAGTTGAACCTATTGGACTCTATAGCGATAAAACAATATGGACCAAATACTTGTCAATAAAGGCTCTTACACCAATCCACCCATTAAGTAACATGGTGTCATATGATTCCAACATAAAGCACTCATTCAGCTATAAAATTAATCAACTGTCCACCAAAATGCCTTGTTTTGTCCCTGTGAAAATTCCGACTTACTATACTGAGCCCCCGAGTAGATGGCCCGAGATAAACATTGCACTCAACCTGCCACATGAGGCGAGCAAGAAAGATCATTTACAAATATTAAAAACAATAACATTAAACATGATTCAATCTCAATACAAAAGCCACATGAAAATATTCACAGATGGCTCGCTCGACCGGGAGAAGGGCTTATATCGGGGGCAGGCTACTATAATGAAACGAACGGAGACTGTTTTTACATTCTAGCCAATCCTAATTCCAGCATGGATACTGAGCTTTTGGCTATAAGTGCAGCCCTGACTAGCTGTGTGCATTTAAAGGGCAATTCAAAAATATGCATCCTATCGGATTCGAAAGCAGCCCTTCAGTCATTGTTAAGTAATTCTACAAGTTCATACTCGTTTCGAATATCAGAAATAAGAAAAACCATCCTAGAACTAGTGGACTGTGAGAAGGAATTAACTCTTCAATGGGTACCTGCCCATTGCGGAGTACCCGGAAACGAAAAGGCTGACCAAATTTCGAAAATAGCCTCAACCATGGGACCTACAGATGAAGGCAAACACTCCCTGCTACATTGCAAAAGTGTAAGCAGGGAAGTTTTCCGAAAACTTTGGTGTAAAAATTGGGAAAAAGAGTCTACCGGTCGACACCTTTACCAGCTCCAACCAGAACCACCAGTCGAGGACAAATATAGGGAAGTAGCACGATCAACAGCATCTTTTGCTGCCAGAGCAAGAACCGGCCATCTGGTGACACAGGAGTACCTATTTCGTTTTAATCTCACAGAGTCTCCGTTGTGTGCGCTTTGTGGTGTGGAGAGCGAAACAATTGAACACAACCTGATGAACTGCCCTTAGCCATTACCTACAAGAGACATCCTCAGACCAATTGTGACAAAGTGGCAAGATATTCTAGTTAAGAAGAACCTGTGGGCCATAGCATCATACATATATCGTGGACATCAAGCCATCGGCTATAGTTAAAGCTGGACGCCTGCACGAAGTATGTAAGTAAACACAAAAACAACAAAATATACAAACACCACAAGAACTATCCACAACACATTCTAAACGACAAAACGCACTCACAATCTAATACTATATTTGAACGCTTAATTAACAACTCGATGAACAATTATACACCACATATCACCAATATACCACACCTGAGTAACAGTCTTGCCTTGAATCCAGCATTGAACAATGCACTGACCTAGTTTGAAATGCATCTGCTGAAGTAGTGTTTTTTAGCCAAGTGTACCAAAATTAGTAATTTATATAAAAAAACCTGAAGATGTACAATACAAAAACTGCAAGTGTTAATAATCATTTGAATTTCAGCCTTTCCAGTTGTTGATTGCTATTGGTTCATCAATCACAGTTTAAAGACTGTGCCTATTTGTCCTGTATTTAGCAATCATCACAATCTATGGAATTAAATAATTTTTCAGTCTCTTAAGAGGCATCTTTAATCTTCTCAAAGCACAAAACGTTTTTAGAATTAATATGTCAATATTTCTACTTAAAAGTAAACAAATATAAGATATGTGTAATGAGATGAGGCCTAACCCTAGAGATGAAAAATGAACTATATTTGTAAAATGGACGGATACATAGGGAAAGTTGTTGAAACATCAGAGGCTTTCTGTGTAGTAGTTCTATCCACGCGTGAGAAACATTTTTAATCAATAATAATTACATCTGCTCAGAGAAAATTGTTTCGTATAAGAGTAAATATTTGATCCTTCACATCAACACTTATTATATCTTGTCATTCACAATTTACTTTTTGTGGATGTTTTTTCATAAATTCAACTTTTGTTGAAGATTTTCTGTAACTACCAACAAAGAATATAATGAGTATAAATATTAGGGAAGACACTGTATAAATCTTGGCAGTAATTAAGATAATGTTTATACGCTCTCCTTTAGTGTACTCTCAACTGATTTAGTCAAATATTTTTAAATGAAACTTGATCATTTAAACTGCTTCCACAAACCTTTTCTGGTACAAATTAGAATTTTTCTTTTTAAACTTACTCGAACATAAATTTTTATCATTGTAGGCCCAAGTGGCTCTAGTTTTCAAGGAAGGTTCCCAATAATGTGGACAAACAGTGTATTTGTCCATCATGCTTTTATTTTGTGCTCCCCATGGTTTAAACTGTTAAAATTGAGTTGATGGTTAATTGAGACTGAACTCTGTTAAAAATTGAATCTTTTTCACCCAATACAGAATCTATTTAAATTCTGTTACAAAATTGAAATTTCAAAGTAATGTTTAACAGTAAAAAAACAAGAGAAATATTTATAAAATAAAAAAAAATATTTCAATTTTCAAAAATACTTTTTCTCTCCTAGTTTTGAAACCATCATTTCACTGATGAAGCCTAACTTGCTACGCTATATGCTTATATTAACAGAAAATGTCATTCTAATGTAACCCACTAAAGATTATCTTAAATTCTTCAGGCTGCCTACTTTGCCTAACTTTACTATTAACTCTACAAGTGCATTAGAGCCATTGTGATATTTATACTTAAAATTATACTAAAGTTGACAAAGTTATTGAATTAAATTTGTTACTTATTTAAATAAATTTCAAGTTTAAAGAGTATTTCATAAGTAGATCTATTAAATTTAATTACATAAAAAGGGTATTTATATCATAAGTCAAATGGAAGGCGTGTACAGAATAACGAAGTCATAAAAGTATAAATTTTTACAAAATATAACTTCACAAAGGAATATTGAGTCTATGAGACCTTGTTGAAAGTACATTCAAACCTTCGCCCTCTGTTATAACGGTTTTCTGAAGGATCTAACTAAAAGCTAGTTCACATAAATTTAATTTCTGAAATGTGCAGTAGCCACCAAACGAGGCTACTGGCATTAAAGACTTTTACGGACATTGTAGGCATATATATATATATATATATATATATATATATATATATATATATATATATATATATATATATATATTTACATCACTCAATTTACTACCAACTGGCTTTTCAGGAAAACTATTTTGAAGTTATAGTTAATAAAAGCTTACAACCTATATCAATTTTTCTGCAAAACTTATTAATTTTATGAGGAATGGCAAAATGTGAATTGAAACAAGCTGAGGAAATTAGTGGTCAAAAACCTCTGACCACTGAGACCTTCAGTTCATTCGTATTGTAGAGAAGTGGTTTACTCGTCTTCGCATCATTCAATTTTGTTTACGCATGGATGGGTGATACAACAGGAAGATCTACCACTGCCAATTTTGTGGAGGAACCATCACAGTCAAGCATATTCTGCCTGAATGTGATGAATTGACTGAGATTCATGAACATTACAATATTCAACGGCGTTTACACTTTGGAGATGATTTCAGGGCTATTGATCATGTCATTGATTTCTTATGCCACCTTAATTTCTTTAATTACATTTAATATTATTTAGCTTAGTTATAATTAATTAAATTAGAATTAGAATAATTACTTAATATTTTGTTTGGTTTTGTTTAATTCTTTAATGTTAATTATAGTTTTTATGTTTACCTTGATAAACTATTTTAACTGTTTAGTCCTAGAATTGTAGTAGTAGGAGTATTAGTGTTTAGGTTTTAGTTTTATTCTCTCTAGTTTTAGATTGGTTTATTATTTGTCTCGGCAATGATTACCCTATTTGGTTTTTTACCAGAAAAAATTAATTTTACAATTTTCAGGCAGTTGGAAAATTAAAATCAAATTTTATAATTTTTTTTTACGGGAGGCTAATATTCCCAGTTACTGTATCCAAAATAGCATTATTTGTATTTATTAATTAGTATGCCTTTATATGGCAACTAGATTCCACATTTGATTTTTCGTGCCAGTACAGTGGTGGGGAATGCAGTGTGCATACATGGGCAGTGCCCAGTAGCGTAGCTAGAGGGGGAAGGTGCCCACCTGCAAACTAATTAATTTTAGCAAAATATATTAACCTACTAAGGTTTTTAGCAAAACAGCTTCCTAGCAACCCAACAGTTGTGTAATTTTATGTGCCAAAATTGCATAAAATATGATTTCTATTGATAAAAATTTTCAAAATTTCCCCAAGAAGTTTAACCTACTGAACCTTTATGCGACCCAGGAAGGTCGTGCCTAAACCCCCCCCCCCCAAATTATCCTGGCTACTCTGCTGGCAGTGTCACATGCATTTGTGAACGCATTTGACAGCTACAAACATAGTAGTTGAAAATCGTAAGCTATTTCCATTTTAGTTTTATCTCGTATAGCAAGTGGATATGGGTTTTTTCATATTGTTATATTTTTTCCATATGCCAGCACCTGGTTTGCAGCTACCTTCCCAATTTACTTGCATGTGTATGCCCAGTTTAAGCAAAACTTTGATCAAAGTTGTAATAGGAAGTTCGTTCAAATCTTCATCTGTTACAGCCACTTTCCCACTGCATATAAGTCATAGTTAGTCCATTTAAGCGACCTCTTAAGTTTTATTTCTGAAATATGTGGCCATTGCCAAACATATTGAAGTCTCTTACAGATATTGTACACACATATTTATTTATTAACAGATCTAAGTTTACTGTTTACATTTGAAAATATATTTGTAGACGATGAAAGATATTTTTAAAAACTCAATAACCCTTCAGGGGATGTACAATATTATGTGCAATTTTGTTTCAATTCAGTATATTATTTTCCTGATATAGCGCGAAATACCTTTTTTAAAATAGTATTATTTATTTGCCTATTTTATGGTCTTATACAACAGATATCTGTAAAAAATAAGTGTTTTACTGTATTAAGTAGGCGTACAATAAAATGATTCAACTGTGCGGAGGGAGCAGTCTCACACCGGGTTACGCCGAGGCATTGTTGAGCAAAGTAGTGGAACGGGAAAGTTAATTGATCTGGAGTGTCAGTTAAAAGGTGTGTGCTCGTGGTTTGATCGAAGGAGACAAGAGCAAATGGCAAATGGCGCTGTTCACAAAGGCGACAAGAGTTAACCATTAGACAACAGCTGTTTCTTTCCCACACTTTGCTCTCTGCGTATTTTCGTTTGGCGAAAACTTTCTCAAGTTATGTTTCATACATTTAGGGCGCTATTGAGTTTATTCAGAGATACTAGATTTAATTAAGTTAACTCCTGCGATCAGTGAATAAACACTACAACTCTGATATTCTAAACGTATTTCTATAAAAGTATGTATCATCGATTGACAACATATGAAATAGTTGCTTTATAAGAGCGTTATTGGAGGACGTGTCTAAATAATGCTGTCCTATTCGTCCGTAAAACTATACCACCCACTTTCAGCGAAAATCTACATGTCCTAATTTTAATTGGTTATTATATTATTTCATCTTAGTTTTAATGTGCTCGTCGCATAAAAACGTGAACAAAACCCTTTGTAAAAGGCAGTCAAGTAGGTTAAAGGTGAAACGTTAAAAATCACCCTAACATATCCCGACTAAAACCTTTCCGTGATTCAAAATCCATTTTATATCCTACAGATACGGCTTTACTATACTGAACGCGATCGAAATCGTTTACGTTGATTTAACATCAATAAATTCATTAAACGAAAACAAGTAGAATCTAATATAAACAAAAATACTTTAAAGTCAGCATCTGTTTACGTAAAAAAAATTATTTTAGTTACTTCTCATTAAATATTTACAATTAACATAAAAATAACATAAGCTGTGCGTTAAAACGGCTGTTATACCTCATAACATAAAATCAACTATATAGTGTTCGTATTTTGCTGAACACGGGCGAAATAGATTGCGTTGATTTAACGTCAATAAATTCACTAAACGAAAACGAGTAATATAAACGAAAATATTTTCAAGTCAATACCTACTGCTTAGGTCAACAAAGAAAAATTTTACTTTAGTTACATTTCATTAAATAATTATAATTAATATAAATAAAGTAAAATAACCTATGCGTTAAAACAGCTGTTCTACCACATAACCCAAGATATAAAATCAACTGTTATATGAAATCATGTTATCACTTATTTTAAGCCAAATGGAACGAAATAACTATATTGCATACTTTGCCCCTTTTTAAATGTGAAAAGTTTTCCCATTATATAAAACTAAAATGAATACATACAATTTAATTAATATTTGGAACTGCATTAACATCAAGTGCCATCTACTACAAGTTAACAAAGTTTATTTGGACTTGAGTGGATGAATAAAGGCTGTTTTATTAACGATTGAAAATTTGAACAAGATATATAGAAGGAGAGTGTGCGCTAATGGAAGGGATTTAATCATGTAACTTACCACCGCTTCAATGCTATTTATGTATCTCCCCATTCTTTAAACAATTATAGCCGGTCAAAATAATACAGTATTCTTTGTATTAAAGCTCAAAAAATTCGTAGACTCAAGGTCTAAAATGAAATACACATTTTGGGTATAAATAAATCAAATCTAAAATAAAATAACAATTTTGCTTATAAATAAATTTAAAATAAATTACACTCTTTTGTATTAACTTGCCAAAAAAACCACAACGTACTGATTTATTTAGCAGACGGGTTTGGCACTAGGTCGTCGCATTATTCAATGCTGTGAATCACTGAGAATACTCACTGACAAGAAAAATGCACTGACCTAGTGTGAAACGCGTCTGCTGAATAAATCAGTACGTAGTGTTTTTTTTTTTTTTTTTTTTGGCAAGCTAATAGAAAAAAGTGTAATTTATTAAAAAACCTCAATTACAACACAAAAAACTGCAAAAACAAATTCTCATATTTCTGCAAGTAAAATATTTTTACCAATCGCGTGTTCCGCTTGCCCACATAATCAGCTAACTGTTGGGAGAAGCGTTTTGACTCTCGTCACAAAGACATGTAAACGTGCCACAAGTGCGTGAATAATGTGTATTGCTGACAGGTGGTTTTAAATATTTTGTATGTAGAACTTAAGTACTGTAGAAACATATTATATCTATGATATACCTATATTTTTACTACATACATCTGTAATGTAAATTCCCAATCTAGCAGTGGCAATTCGTGGGGAGGTTGCACGGTTGCACAACCCCCAAACCAAAGATCAATAGAAAAAAATATATATTTATAATTGTCAGAATTTTTTACATTCTTGATGGTGGTTATTCTTCATATAACATGATTTATCATTATAAGTAATAATAAAAACGTCATAACTTGCAGCTTACTTGTGACCGCTCGCTCAGTAGCAGACTGTCTCGTTCGACCTAGTTACAGGGAAACCTGCAACACCCAGTGACGTCACTCCTAATGGAGAAAAATCATAGGAAGGACCAGATAGATTGAAACAGCTAGGCAGCGCCGTAAGGCTCCTTAGGTTACAGATCGGCTGCAACCTCGGGAATGTTCGGTTGAGATCGGCTTCGTCCGAGGAGAAGCTTTTCCGCTCCGCTCTGAGTTTGTCGACACTCAGAGTTAAAAATAAATTGAGTTTTTTTGTTAATAAATAAGCATATGACTTGAGATTCGGTGTCTTAAATAAATAAAAATATCATAAAAAATGCTAAATATTTCCTTCAATAGAATAAATCACAAAGTATTAAGCAGTATCTACCTATTTTTCCCTTTAACTGGTCTCTAGGTTTTATAAATGCGATTTATTTGCCTTAAACAACACTTTACAGTCCGCAACAGGTTTTATGTTATAGCCACTTCTATACTAGCCCCAGCCGCCACTGCAATCTAGTAATGCCTCGATTCTAATAAACCAGTGTTTGTCAAGCTTTGGGTTACGACTATAACAAATCTACCCTAGTTCAAAACAACTTGTATGCTACTTAGGGTCCGTAATATTGAGGTCCCACTGTATTAGTATTACCTACGTCTTGATTTATAATACAAATAGGACTTAACAAATGATATAAAGAAACTTTTTTAATGTCAATTCCTAGTTAAGTCTACAAAGAAAAATTTTATTTTAGTTACTTTTTATTAAATAATTACAATATTAATATAGATAAACATATGTTAATACAATACTAACTTAACAAATGCTTTAAAACAGCTATATATAGACTATATAATAGCTATATATAGGCTATCATAAAATCAGCTGTTATCATATGGTATCAATTATTTTAAGCGAAATGGGACGAAACTAAATTGCATACCTTACGCTTTTTGCGATTCTCCCGTATAAATCTGTTTCTCCCATTTAAAAGTAAAATTAATTCATTAAAATATTAATTCATTTAATTAATATTCGAAATAACTGAATTACCATAAAGTGTAATCCACTATAGGTTTAAACAAATGTATTAGAACTTGGGTTTATGAATAAAGGTTATTTTATTAACGATTGAGTATCTGAACAAGACAATTATAAGGAGAGTGTGAACCAATAGACGACATTGAAAAATACAGATCTGTGACGTACAAATCAGGTACAACATACTCTTGGCATAACAGGTTCCCCTATATAACAGTGTTTATTGTATATATTTTCTTAAATTCACTTTCCTCCTGGACGCCAGTTGAGAACTCCTGTTATAGTGCTTTTATTACCAAATATTCGACAATTGTAAGTTAGAGTTTATAGTAGCAACACTCACTTATGAAGATGACTTTGTCATTGAAACGCGTATGAGTAAATAAATGATTAATTTGTGAGTCTTGTGTATGTCTTTTATTTGTTTTAACATAACCTCACAAGTTAAACTCAAATAATAGTTGTATAACATTTTTATAACTTGCAGTTTTTGTGTAGTTACATCTCGAGGTTTTTAAAATTACTACTTTTGGTATCACTTGGGAAAAAACCACTAATTACTGATATTTTCAGCAAACGCGTTTTGGAGTAAGTCAGTGCATTGTTTAATGCTGTGAGACACGGACAAGACTGTTTTCTTTAAAATTTATTTTTCTAGTAACATATGGGAAAGGCTTAAAATTGAAAGTCGTAGGAAAACATTAAACTTGTGAAAATAATTATGAATCACAAATAACCTTATTTTTTAAACACACTCATATATCGGTTATTTGTTCAAGGAAACACTGCATTATTTAAAAACCACATAAAAGGGGGCTATTGCCCCTCCCCAGAGAATTAGCATACTACTTTTTTTTTAGAAATATTTTTTGTCATATTCCGAACACATTTAAAATTATCCAAGTTTACATTGAAAAAAATATTTTTCATTTAACTTTTATTTTAAAGCAATGTAGGGCTCTATATTGTTTATACATTTATGTAATGTTAAGTGTATAAATTCATCTGATAGCATTGGTAGTTCCGCCCAGCATAAACCACACTGGCGTGTTACAAGTCGCGCACGAGTTCCACACTAGCTCGGCTATAATAACAGTCTGTGTACTAACACTCCGCGTCGTCCTCGTCAGACCAAGCCGTTTGATGAAAGTTTTAGTTTTGATGAAACGATTAAAGTTAATCAGTGTTTTCTACTTACCCCTGGCCCCGTCTGTACACCTGTGTATGTAAAGTCAGGTAAAACGCTTGTTCTGATGGAAAAAAATACACAAATTTCCT
Organism: Prosapia bicincta; assembly: GCA_036971475.1. Taxonomy (NCBI): domain Eukaryota; kingdom Metazoa; phylum Arthropoda; class Insecta; order Hemiptera; family Cercopidae; genus Prosapia; species Prosapia bicincta. The sequence goes on along the minus strand of JBAIZL010000002.1, from coordinate 1,255,399 downwards.
CTGATTTTCAAGTATAAGAATAGCTTAAAACTTCAATTCTAGGCCTTTTTTTATTTTTGAAAGTTATTTCTCCCAAACCCACCCTAAGTTTTTCCTACCATTAGGATAAAGAAAGACTACACTGGAGCCGCCCTTGACCACATCTTATCATTGCGCCTTGATACCAAAAGTAGTAACATTTTTATGATTCACGATGGAATTTAACAATGTTCCACAGCAATAGGATTCTGTTTATATAGCCACTGCGCTTGGATGAGGCTAATTGCCGAACATAATCTACCGTCCAATCGTTGCAATAAGAGAACATTTTGCTATCACGTTAACCGATGTTCGAGTGGCCAGAGCAGTGTCGTATAGACTTCCATAAACAGATGAAGAAGAGATTTAATTTGTAGAAACTCGGTAATCGCTTGGATAAGGATATTTGCCGGACAGAATGAACCGTCCAATCGTTGCAATAAGAGAACATTTTGCTATCACGTTAACCGATGTTCGAGTGGCCAGAGCAGTGTCGTATAGACTTCCATAAACAGATGAAGAAGAGATTTAATTTGTAGAAACTCGGTAATCGCTTGGATAAGGATATTTGCCGGAAAGAATGAACCGTCCAATCGTTGCAATAAGAGAACATTTTGCTATCATGTTAACCGATGTTCGAGTGGCCAGAGCAGTGTCGTATAGACTTCCATAAACAGATGAAGAAGAGATTTAATTTGTAGAAACTCGGTAATCGCTTGGATAAGGATATTTGCCGGAAAGAATGAACCGTCCAATCGTTGCCCTAAGAGAACATTTTGCTATCACGTTAACCGATGTTCGAGTGGCCAGAGCAGTGTCGTATAGACTTCCATAAACAGATGAAGAAGAGATTTAATTTGTAGAAACTCGGTAATCGCTTGGATAAGGATATTTGCCGGACAGAATGAACCGTCCAATCGTTGCAATAAGAGAACATTTTGCTATCACGTTAACCGATGTTCGAGTGGCCAGAGCAGTGTCGTATAGACTTCCATAAACAGATGAAGAAGAGATTTAATTTGTAGAAACTCGGTAATCGCTTGGATAAGGATATTTGCCGGAAAGAATGAACCGTCCAATCGTTGCAATAAGAGAACATTTTGCTATCATGTTAACCGATGTTCGAGTGGCCAGAGCAGTGTCGTATAGACTTCCATAAACAGATGAAGAAGAGATTTAATTTGTAGAAACTCGGTAATCGCTTGGATAAGGATATTTGCCGGAAAGAATGAACCGTCCAATCGTTGCCCTAAGAGAACATTTTGCTATCACGTTAACCGATGTTCGAGTGGCCAGAGCAGTGTCGTATAGACTTCCATAAACAGATGAAGAAGAGATTTAATTTGTAGAAACTCGGTAATCGCTTGGATAAGGATATTTGCCGGAAAGAATGAACCGTCCAATCGTTGCAATAAGAGAACATTTTGCTATCATGTTAACCGATGTTCGAGTGGCCAGAGCAGTGTCGTATAGACTTCCATAAACAGATGAAAACGAGATTTAATTTGTAGAAACTCGGTAATAACTTGGATAAGGATATTTGCCGGAAAGAATGAACCGTCCAATCGTTGCCCTAAGAGAACATTTTGCTATCACGTTAACCGATGTTCGAGTGGCCAGAGCAGTGTCGTATAGACTTCCATAAACAGATGAAGAAGAGATTTAATTTGTAGAAACTCGGTAATCGCTTGGATAAGGATATTTGCCGGAAAGAATGAACCGTCCAATCGTTGCAATAAGAGAACATTTTGCTATCATGTTAACCGATGTTCGAGTGGCCAGAGCAGTGTCGTATAGACTTCCATAAACAGATGAAAACGAGATTTAATTTGTAGAAACTCGGTAATAACTTGGATAAGGATATTTGCCGGAAAGAATGAACCGTCCAATCGTTGCCCTAAGAGAACATTTTGCTATCACGTTAACCGATGTTCGAGTGGCCAGAGCAGTGTCGTATAGACTTCCATAAACAGATGAAGAAGAGATTTAATTTGTAGAAACTCGGTAATCGCTTGGATAAGGATATTTGCCAGACATAATGAACCGTCCAATCGTTGCAATAAGAGAACATTTTGCTATCACGTTAACCGATGATCGATTGGCCAGAGCAGTGTCGTATAGACTTCCATAAACAGATGAAGAAGAGATTTAATTTGTAGAAACTCGGTAAGCACTTGGATAAGGATATTTGCCGGACAGAATGAACCGTCCAATCGTTGTCCTAAGAGAACATTTTGCTATCACGTTAACCGATGTTCGAGTGGCCAGAGCAGTGTCGTATAGACTTCCATAAACAGATGAAAACGAGATTTAATTTGTAGAAACTCGGTAATCGCTTGGATAAGGATATTTGCCGGAAAGAATGAAGCGTCCAATCGTTGCCCTAAGAGAACATTTTGCTATCACGTTAACCGATGTTCGAGTGGCCAGAGCAGTGTCGTATAGACTTCCATAAACAGATGAAGACGAGATTTAATTGGTAGAAACTCGGTAATCGCTTGGATAAGGATATTTGCCAGACATAATCTACCATCCAATCGTTGCCCAAAGAGAACAATTTGCTATCACGTTAACCAATGTTCGAGAAGCCAGAGCAGTGTCGTATAGACTTCCATAAACAGATGAAGACGAAATTTAATTGGTAGAAACTCAGTAATCGCTTGGATAAGGATATTTGCCGGACAGAATGAACCGTCCAATCGTTGCCCAAAGAGAACATTTTGCTATCACGTTAACCAATGTTCGAGAAGCCAGAGCAGTGTCGTATAGACTTCCATAAACAGATGAAGAAGAGATTTAATTTGTAGAAACTCGGTAATCGCTTGGATAAGGATATTTGCCGGACAGAATGAACCGTCCAATCGTTGCCCTAAGAGAACATTTTGCTATCACGTTAACCAATGTTCGAGAAGCCAGAGCAGTGTCGTATAGACTTCCCTAAACAGATGAAAACGAGATTTAATTTGTAGAAACTCGGTAATCGCTTGGATAAGGATATTTGCCAGACATAATCTACCGTCCAATCGTTGCCCTAAGAGAACATTTTGCTATCACGTTAACCGATGTTCGAGTGGCCAGAGCAGTGTCGTATAGACTTCCATAAACAGATGAAGAAGAGATTTAATTTGTAGAAACTCGGTAATCGCTTGGATAAGGATATTTGCCGGACAGAATGAACCGTCCAATCGTTGCCCTAAGAGATCATTTTGCTATCACGTTAACCGATGTTCGAGTGGCCAGAGCAGTGTCGTATAGACTTCCATAAACAGATGAAGAAGAGATTTAATTTGTAGAAACTCGGTAAGCACTTGGATAAGGATATTTGCCGGACAGAATGAACCGTCCAATCGTTGCCCTAAGAGAACATTTTGCTATCACGTTAACCGATGTTCGAGTGGGCAGAGCAGTGTCGTATAGATTTCCATAAACAGATGAAGACGAGATTTAATTTGTAGAAACTCGGTAATCGCTTGGATAAGGATATCTGCCAGACATAATCTACCGTCCAATCGTTGCCCTAAGAGAACATTTTGCTATCACGTTAACCAATGTTCGAGAAGCCAGAGCAGTGTCGTATAGACTTCCCTAAACAGATGAAGACGAGATTTAGTTGGTAGAAACTCGGTAATCGCTTGGATAAGGATATTTGCCAGACATAATCTACCGTCCAATCGTTGCCCAAAGAGAACATTTTGCTATCACGTTAACCGATGTTCGAGTGGCCAGAGCAGTGTCGTATAGACTTCCATAAACAGATGAAGACGAGATTTAATTGGTAGAAACTCGGTAATCGCTTGGATAAGGATATTTGCCAGACATAATCTACCGTCCAATCGTTGCCCTAAGAGAACATTTTGCTATCACGTTAACCAATGTTCGAGAAGCCAGAGCAGTGTCGTATAGACTTCCATAAACAGATGAAGACGAGATTTAATTGGTAGAAACTCGGTAATCGCTTGGATAAGGATATTTGCCAGACATAATCTACCGTCCAATCGTTGCCCTAAGAGAACATTTTGCTATCACGTTAACCGATGTTCGAGTGGCCAGAGCAGTGTCGTATAGACTTCCATAAACAGATGAAGAAGAGATTTAATTTGTAGAAACTCGGTAATCGCTTGGATAAGGATATTTGCCAGACATAATGAACCGTCCAATCGTTGCAATAAGAGAACATTTTGCTATCACGTTAACCGATGTTCGAGTGGCCAGAGCAGTGTCGTATAGACTTCCATAAACAGATGAAGAAGAGATTAAATTTGTAGAAACTCGGTAATCGCTTGGATAAGGACATTTGCCAGACATAATCTACCGTCCAATCGTTGCCCAAAGAGAACATTTTGCTATCACGTTAACCGATGTTCGAGTGGCCAGAGCAGTGTCGTATAGACTTCCATAAACAGATGAAGAAGAGATTAAATTTGTAGAAACTCGGTAATCGCTTGGATAAGGATATTTGCCAGACATAATGAACCGTCCAATCGTTGCAATAAGAGAACATTTTGCTATCACGTTAACCGATGTTCGAGTGGCCAGAGCAGTGTCGTATAGACTTCCATAAACAGATGAAGAAGAGATTTAATTTGTAGAAACTCGGTAATCGCTTGGATAAGGATATTTGCCAGACATAATGAACCGTCCAATCGTTGCAATAAGAGAACATTTTGCTATCACGTTAACCGATGTTCGAGTGGCCAGAGCAGTGTCGTATAGACTTCCATAAACAGATGAAGAAGAGATTTAATTTGTAGAAACTCGGTAATCGCTTGGATAAGGATATTTGCCGGACAGAATGAACCGTCCAATCGTTGCCCTAAGAGAACATTTTGCTATCACGTTAACCGATGTTCGAGTGGCCAGAGCAGTGTCGTATAGACTTCCATAAACAGATGAAGAAGAGATTTAATTTGTAGAAACTCGGTAATCGCTTGGATAAGGATATTTGCCGGACAGAATGAACCGTCCAATCGTTGCCCTAAGAGAACATTTTGCTATCACGTTAACCGATGTTCGAGTGGCCAGAGCAGTGTCGTATAGACTTCCATAAACAGATGAAGAAGAGATTTAATTTGTAGAAACTCGGTAATCGCTTGGATAAGGATATTTGCCGGACATAATGAACCGTCCAATCGTTGCAATAAGAGAACATTTTGCTATCACGTTAACCGATGTTCGAGTGGCCAGAGCAGTGTCGTATAGACTTCCATAAACAGATGAAGAAGAGATTTAATTTGTAGAAACTCGGTAATCGCTTGGATAAGGATATTTGCCGGACAGAATGAACCGTCCAATCGTTGCCCTAAGAGAACATTTTGCTATCACGTTAACCGATGTTCGAGTGGCCAGAGCAGTGTCGTATATACTTCCATAAACAGATGAAGAAGAGATTTAATTTGTAGAAACTCGGTAATCGCTTGGATAAGGATATTTGCCGGACAGAATGAACCGTCCAATCGTTGCAATAAGAGAACATTTTGCTATCACGTTAACCGATGTTCGAGTGGCCAGAGCAGTGTCGTATAGACTTCCATAAACAGATGAAGAAGAGATTTAATTTGTAGAAACTCGGTAATCGCTTGGATAAGGATATTTGCCGGACAGAATGAACCGTCCAATCGTTGCCCTAAGAGAACATTTTGCTATCACGTTAACCGATGTTCGAGTGGCCAGAGCAGTGTCGTATAGACTTCCATAAACAGATGAAGAAGAGATTTAATTTGTCGAAACTCGGTAATCGCTTGGATAAGGATATTTGCCGGACAGAATGAACCGTCCAATCGTTGCCCTAAGAGAACATTTTGCTATCACGTTAACCGATGTTCGAGTGGCCAGAGCAGTGTCGTATAGACTTCCATAAACAGATGAAGAAGAGATTTAATTTGTAGAAACTCGGTAATCGCTTGGATAAGGATATTTGCCGGACAGAATGAACCGTCCAATCGTTGTCCTAAGAGAACATTTTGCTATCACGTTAACCGATGTTCGAGTGGCCAGAGCAGTGTCGTATAGACTTCCATAAACAGATGAAGACGAGATTTAATTTGTAGAAACTCGGTAATCGCTTGGATAAGGATATTTGCCGGACAGAATGAACCGTCCAATCGTTGCAATAAGAGAACATTTTGCTATCACGTTAACCGATGTTCGAGTGGCCAGAGCAGTGTCGCATAGACTTCCATAAACAGATGAAGAAGAGATTTAATTTGTAGAAACTCGGTAATCGCTTAGATAAGGATATTTGCCGGACAGAATGAACCGTCCAATCGTTGCAATAAGAGAACATTTTGCTATCACGTTAACCGATGTTCGAGTGGCCAGAGCAGTGTCGTATAGACTTCCATAAACAGATGAAGAAGAGATTTAATTTGTAGAAACTCGGTAATCGCTTAGATAAGGATATTTGCCGGACAGAATGAACCGTCCAACCGTTGCAATAAGAGAACATTTTGCTATCACGTTAACCGATGTTCGAGTGGCCAGAGCAGTGTCGTATAGACTTCCATAAACAGATGAAGAAGAGATTTAATTTGTAGAAACTCGGTAAGCACTTGGATAAGGATATTTGCCGGACAGAATGAACCGTCCAATCGTTGCAATAAGAGAACATTTTGCTATCACGTTAACCGATGTTCGAGTGGCCAGAGCAGTGTCGTATAGACTTCCATAAACAGATGAAGAAGAGATTTAATTTGTAGAAACTCGGTAATCGCTTGGATGAGGATAATTGCCGGACAGAATGAACCGTCCAATCGTTGCAATAAGAGAACATTTTGCTATCACGTTAACCGATGTTCGAGAAGCCAGAGCAGTGTCGTATAGACTTCCATAAACAGATGAAGACGAGATTTAATTTGTAGAAACTCGGTAATCGCTTGGATAAGGATATTTGCCGGACATAATGAACCGTCCAATCGTTGCAATAAGAGAACATTTTGCTATCACGTTAACCGATGTTCGAGTGGCCAGAGCAGTGTCGTATAGACTTCCATAAACAGATGAAGAAGAGATTTAATTTGTAGAAACTCGGTAATCGCTTGGATAAGGATATTTGCCGGACAGAATGAACCGTCCAATCGTTGCAATAAGAGAACATTTTGCTATCACGTTAACCGATGTTCGAGTGGCCAGAGCAGTGTCGTATAGACTTCCATAAACAGATGAAGAAGAGATTTAATTTGTAGAAACTCGGTAATCGCTTGGATAAGGATATTTGCCGGACAGAATGAACCGTCCAATCGTTGCCCTAAGAGAACATTTTGCTATCACGTTAACCGATGTTCGAGTGGCCAGAGCAGTGTCGTATAGACTTCCATAAACAGATGAAGAAGAGATTTAATTTGTAGAAACTCGGTAATCGCTTGGATAAGGATATTTGCCGGACAGAATGAACCGTCCAATCGTTGCAATAAGAGAACATTTTGCTATCACGTTAACCGATGTTCGAGTGGCCAGAGCAGTGTCGTATAGACTTCCATAAACAGATGAAGAAGAGATTTAATTTGTAGAAACTCGGTAATCGCTTGGATAAGGATATTTGCCGGAAAGAATGAACCGTCCAATCGTTGCCCTAAGAGAACATTTTGCTATCACGTTAACCGATGTTCGAGTGGCCAGAGCAGTGTCGTATAGACTTCCATAAACAGATGAAGAAGAGATTTAATTTGTAGAAACTCGGTAATCGCTTGGATAAGGATATTTGCCGGACATAATGAACCGTCCAATCGTTGCAATAAGAGAACATTTTGCTATCACGTTAACCGATGTTCGAGTGGCCAGAGCAGTGTCGTATAGACTTCCATAAACAGATGAAGACGAGATTTAATTTGTAGAAACTCGGTAATCGCTTGGATAAGGATATTTGCCGGACAGAATGAACCGTCCAATCGTTGCCCTAAGAGAACATTTTGCTATCACGTTAACCGATGTTCGAGTGGCCAGAGCAGTGTCGTATAGACTTCCATAAACAGATGAAGAAGAGATTTAATTTGTAGAAACTCGGTAATCGCTTGGATAAGGATATTTGCCGGACAGAATGAACCGTCCAATCGTTGTCCTAAAAGAACATTTTGCTATCACGTTAACCGATGTTCGAGTGGCCAGAGCAGTGTCGTATAGACTTCCATAAACAGATGAAGAAGAGATTTAATTTGTAGAAACTCGGTAATCGCTTAGATAAGGATATTTGCCGGACAGAATGAACCGTCCAATCGTTGCAATAAGAGAACATTTTGCTATCACGTTAACCGATGTTCGAGTGGCCAGAGCAGTGTCGTATAGACTTCCATAAACAGATGAAGAAGAGATTTAATTTGTAGAAACTCGGTAATCGCTTAGATAAGGATATTTGCCGGACAGAATGAACCGTCCAATCGTTGCAATAAGAGAACATTTTGCTATCACGTTAACCGATGTTCGAGTGGCCAGAGCAGTGTCGTATAGACTTCCATAAACAGATGAAGAAGAGATTTAATTTGTAGAAACTCGGTAATCGCTTAGATAAGGATATTTGCCGGACATAATGAACCGTCCAATCGTTGCAATAAGAGAACATTTTGCTATCACGTTAACCGATGTTCGAGTGGCCAGAGCAGTGTCGTATAGACTTCCATAAACAGATGAAGAAGAGATTTAATTTGTAGAAACTCGGTAATCGCTTGGATAAGGATATTTGCCGGACAGAATGAACCGTCCAATCGTTGCCCTAAGAGAACATTTTGCTATCACGTTAACCGATGTTCGAGTGGCCAGAGCAGTGTCGTATAGACTTCCATAAACAGATGAAGAAGAGATTTAATTTGTAGAAACTCGGTAATCGCTTGGATGAGGATAATTGCCGGACAGAATGAACCGTCCAATCGTTGCAATAAGAGAACATTTTGCTATCACGTTAACCGATGTTCGAGAAGCCAGAGCAGTGTCGTATAGACTTCCATAAACAGATGAAGAAGAGATTTAATTTGTAGAAACTCGGTAATCGCTTGGATAAGGATATTTGCCGGACATAATGAACCGTCCAATCGTTGCAATAAGAGAACATTTTGCTATCACGTTAACCGATGTTCGAGTGGCCAGAGCAGTGTCGTATAGACTTCCATAAACAGATGAAGAAGAGATTTAATTTGTAGAAACTCGGTAATCGCTTGGATAAGGATATTTGCCAGACATAATGAACCGTCCAATCGTTGCAATAAGAGAACATTTTGCTATCACGTTAACCGATGTTCGAGTGGCCAGAGCAGTGTCGTATAGACTTCCATAAACAGATGAAGAAGAGATTTAATTTGTAGAAACTCGGTAATCGCTTGGATAAGGATATTTGCCGGACATAATGAACCGTCCAATCGTTGCAATAAGAGAACATTTTGCTATCACGTTAACCGATGTTCGAGTGGCCAGAGCAGTGTCGTATAGACTTCCATAAACAGATGAAGAAGAGATTTAATTTGTAGAAACTCGGTAATCGCTTGGATAAGGATATTTGCCGGACATAATGAACCGTCCAATCGTTGCAATAAGAGAACATTTTGCTATCACGTTAACCGATGTTCGAGTGGCCAGAGCAGTGTCGTATAGACTTCCCTAAACAGATGAAGAAGAGATTTAATTTGTAGAAACTCGGTAAGCACTTGAAGTGACAGCTCTGGCGTTAGCCTACATTGTAAGAGTGAGGCATTATTTACCGCCTGCGAGTGACAGTGCCACTTAGCAAACACACGACCTAATGGATCCCTGACCTCCGTGCTCAGCGCTCGCGGGGCGGGGAGTCTACTTTACTTATCTAATATCTGCACAAAAACGTTTGCCAAACAAATGAGAGATCGTTTCATGACGTTAAAATTATAAACGCATTTTAAAAATAATTTGAATGGTAACTGTGGGATTTGTATGCGTAATAGATGCTGGCAAAAAATACTTGGTGATTTAGAATCTTTAAAACCAAAAATGTGTTTGTAACGCCCCAGCATATTAACAAGACAAACACAACTTGACTTCACAATACACGCGTTTTACAAAATTAATGATTAGTGATTAATAATAATTACTACATTACAATACAGCTACAAATTATCCGGTTGGGAAAGATTTCGTTTTAAAAAAAAGTTTACTAATTCACAACGTAAACAGTTGAAAGAGTTAAACACTGACCCCATGTTTCTACAAGAACCATATAGCGGGGTTGTTCATCCATCTTTGAGAAGTATATTTCTAACTATGGGAAAGTTGGCTAAGTGGCAAAGCGCTAGACTTCGAACATGAAGATACTCAGTTCAAATCCGACTTAGACCCCATAAATTAAAAAAAATTTAATTATTAAATAACTATTTGAAAAACTCTATTAACATCAATTGTCATCCACTATAGGTTTAAAAAAATGAATTGAACTTAATTGAATGAATAAAAACATATTTTACTAACGATTGAAAATTTGTGCACGATATATATATATATATATATATATATATATATATATATATATATATATATATATATTTTAAAACAACACAGGTTATTCAAATACAAGAATATTTATTATTTTAAATCCAAAGCTTTTCGTTGGCAAACAGTACCAACATCATCAGGAATGAAAATTACAGTAATTTCATTCAGATTGTAATTTTCATTCCTGATGATGTTGGTACTGTTTGCCAACGAAAAGCTTTGGATTTAAAATAATAAATATTCTTGTATTTGAATAACCTGTGTTGCTTTAAATTATTAAACAAGAAAACGTATTTTATATTTATATATATATATATATATATATATATATATATATATATATATATATATATATATATATTAGGAGAGTATGAGCTAATAAAAGGAATTGAAAAATGAAATATAAATAAAAATACAAAATTGAAAAGAAGTTGAAAAATCGAAACGGTATTATTACGAGTCTCCGAGAGCATATCGAGGGACATAACGTATATAAGTGCAGCATATCCCTTTTTTAAATCGGTTAACCCGGAAAACGGTTATACGTATAAAGCTGGGACAATAAAATATGTATTGTATTTCAAATGTTTCCGCATCGTAAGAAAATAGGCAATGATTAAACACGGCGTAAGGTAAGCAAGATTACTACTAACAGTCTTGGCAGGTTGCGTTCTTTCCCCTGCATAACTGAAAACACTCCCTTGCATTAATGTATTTTGTTTGGATCGCTTTCGTTACTAGTGCACGCTTTCATAAATAAATCTATGGTAGGCCCTTGACATTAAATTGCCTACGCTGTGCCGTATTTATCTCAGACTGCAGTGTGCTTATTTATTTATTCGGCTACGCTTACCAGAATATTTTTTTTATAATACCAATTTTCTGATACCAATAAGTAATATATATATATATATATATATATATATATATATATATATATATATATATATATATAACTTTCCAACACTGTTTACTTGTATTCACTTATCACTTTCCCTATATATACTTAAACAAGAATCTTACTTATTATCTATGCGAGTTAACTTTCAAAGATTCATAGTATCTTCATTGTCGAGCATCAACTCAACTCATCATTGAGTTAATCTTTGAAAGTTAACTCGCATAGATGCCAAGTAAGATTCTTGTTTAAGTATATATAGTGAAAGTGATATATATAAAACATCAAAATAATTTAAAATTTTTTCCTGTGTTACTATATTACAGTTTTATCGTAAAATATGTTCTAGTTAGTTTATTTTAAAATCAACGTGTTTTTAAAAATCATTAAAAATTGTTAAAAGTATTTTTTGTATGAAAACAGGGACATCTTTTAATGACCTTGACTTGGCCGACGAATATGTTCTGAGTCAGAATCACGCTGTTCGAAGAAAGCACAGTCGGATTAAGCCAAGTCGAGATCCCCAACGCTAGTTTCGTAGGCAAACATTTTTTAGTTTCAAATTTACTTGATTAAACAGAATTTTATAAGCAGCGAAAATACCACACAGTCTGTACGATTGTTAAACTTACAATTATTAAGCCGTTTATTATACGTCTGCCTATTTATACGTTTATTTAGTATATAATTCTTTATTTTTTACTGATTTTCAATTCCACTGTATCACAAATTGCAGTTTCAAAGAAGACAACTGGTTCTAGACTATACAGAAAGAAGAAATATGTTATCATACCGAATCTAACGCAAACCAGCCGTTTTGGTCTAGTCCTCAAGTCTCGGAGCCACTCTCGCTTAACAGTTACTAATAAATACATTTAGGGACAGACATTAAATACATTATGTCTCATACCCTAACGCTCCCACGGAAGATAAGGTAGATTGTGAATCACTAAATTATTGTTATATTTTCAGTGATTTAAATTGTTTAATATTTGTGTGTGAGTGTGTGTGTGTGTTTGTTTGTGTGTGTGTGTTTATTTGTGTGTGTGTGTGTGTGTGTGTGTGTGTGTGTGTGTGTGTGTGTGTGTGTGTGTGTGTGTGTGTGTGTGTGTGTGTGTGTGTGTGTGTGTGTGTGTGTGTGTGTGTGTGTGTGTGTGTGTGTGTGTGTGTGTGTGTGTGTGTGTGTGTGTGTGATAAAGGCTTATTTTTTGGTTGTGTGTGGTTCGTGTTTTGAATATTGGAGTTTGGTTATTATTTTGTTTCCTAATATATTTCTAGTTTTTGTATGTTGTTAGTCTACCAAATAGTGTTTATCACTTAATGGAATCGTCATTCCTGTTTAAACATGTGTAGCATTAAAATCTTTAAAAATATATTTGTATGCTTGTACTTTGTGTGTAAGAGAGCGAGCGCGGATGTACACGTGTGAGTGTGTGTTAAGGACAACTAAATCGAGCATTACAGCCATAGAATGTCCAATAAAAGTATTTATTTAAGAATACTAATAGAAACATACATAATCCTTTCGTCGCACAAGTCTATAATTACGTTGAAACACTATGACCGACTCCTGGCAATAGCCTGTATTGTCAGTTTAAATCCACAACACACCTTGACATCTTTTGACCATCAGGGCGGAGTCTGTCGAGAGTCCAATGGTTTGACGTCGAGAAGTCAATTAGCTTTGCGTTTGGGGTCGCCAATCGCGGTTCAGGACACACCCCCTGGCCAATCGCTACATGTGTTTACCTGTTACCATGGTAATTCCGTGCAATTACTTCTATGTTGGATTCTTAGTTCGCCTGCTTTCGCGACCAAAACAGGTTAGTAGATGTGTCTTTGGTAATTTTGTAGTTGTCCTTATTTTAGTTGTGTGTTGAAAGTTTTACAGAAAATTAGAGCCTACTTTTTAAAAATGACCTCTTTTATCTGAAACTATTTACACTATAAAAAATAATATATTAGGCCTACTTTACAAGTTCTTACAAAAAATAGTTTTTAAAATTTTTTAACTTTTTCCTGTAATAGTTTACTACGAGTCACAGCAAATTAAAATATTCAAGAAATTTTATTTTTTTCTAGAAATCTTATTTAATAGATTAAGTATTATTTTCTAGAAATGTGTATGTTCAAATAATACTTTTAAAAAAATGTTAGATTTTAAAAATTACGAAGTTTTAAAATTTTATATATTTTTAAAAACTAAAATTTCAAACAAATAAAACCAATTTATTACCGCGTGTTTTTTTAAATGACCCTTTCGGCAAATCTTTTAGGTTAAAACTTCTTAACATCATAAAGACGTAGGCTCCTCACAACAGTCAATTTTAAAAATCCTATTGCGACAAAAAGTTTTCGACCGAAAAAGACATCATCAATGTTTGGAAAAATCTTATTTCTAGTAAAACTAAAATATACTCATTCGTAAAAACACCTATTTTTATAACTTATTGATAGTAACAAATAAATCATTGGCAGATCTTTGGAAAATATTTTTTTCTCAGAACATTTTAATATTTTTAAAAGAGGTAAAGGCCTATACTACATATGCTGTTGGCTATATTATATATGATTTATAAAAAGATTTTTAAAAATTTGGAAATAAGACAATCCTAGAAACTCTTGATAAATTCAGAAATCCGAACAAAAACATTAAGCTTGTAATAAGCATTTGCTATGATTTAGTTTCTTAATTACATTAAATTTAATTCTGTAACACCACATCTTAGTAACCAGCCCTCTGTTATTGCTATTTCCATACTTTGGAAGTTACTTACTTATATGTAAATCCATGAGAATCTATCACAGATTCAGAAGCACCATTTAACTCAACTACTCTTAAGAATAGTTGTGCTCTTGCTTTTTTTGTTTGTATGATTTTTTTAACATTCAAAGTTTAAACTCACTTCAAGAAAATCTAACTTGATCACTTGATCCCAGTTAGTTGTTTTACAACAAAATTAGCCGAATAATTATTTTTACTCTATAGGCCTATATGCTACTATATTGTCCATTAACAAGTTATGCATAAACCTATTGACCATTATATTTCGTCAGTAAATTAATATTATTTAAAAAGTATGAACAATAAGTAATACTTAATACATGTTATTTGACTTATGTAATACAGGTTGATATGGCTGAAAATGTTTTTATAATGTATTATAATTGATATAACGAAAACTTAGACAGAATTTAACGTTTTCAAAGATGCGAAGAGGTTTTTTTGGTAAATTCATGATAAAAAATTATTCTCTTTAATCTCAATAATAAAAAACGTTATTCTAAATAGGCTAGTTTTGTAACATATTTCATATAAATTTCAAACCATCGTTAATAAACTAAATACTATAGCTTCAAGATACCTTTCCTATAAATCGAGGTGTAAGTAAAGGGCTATTTATTAACAAACATGTGTATGGGCCTGCAATGTTAGGAAAGGTCTCCAATGTGCATAGCCTCGTTTAGCGAATCCTATATATTTAGGAAATAAAACTTACGTACAGTGCCTGCAAGAACTGCCCTAACTTATCCATGAGAAAATCGCTGTAACAGAGGATGGCTCTCAAGGTGGGACAAGTCTGACAGTCCGGCCTTTAAGTAAGGCCAAAAGAGGGGGAAGGTCCGATTTCACTACCTGGACCAAATTAATCATACGCAGTATTGAAGTATGGAAACCTAGCCCTTCGGAAGATTCTACTGGGCCCGAGTAGTTATAAAAAAACCGTAGTGTCTGGTTGGAGTTTGTATTGTCCCAGGGGAAGACCTGTCACCAGTCTAGCTCATACAGCAAGGTCACAAAACTCTTGCATACTGATGCCGCGCGCATCTTAGCGCCAAGCCCTTGTCTTGAGACTAACGCTAGCCACCCGGGCGGGAGTCATGAGTTTTAGGTTGAATTCGTGGGGGTAGTGGTTTCATCTATATGGGAGATGTGCCAAATTAAGATGTAGCTGTGTGTTCTGGAGGTAAAGTCGAAAAACAGGTCGAGAGACTACTTATCACCGTCTTTCTTTCTTTCGCATTACAGACCACCGAATGTGTCATAGGATAAGGGTATTTAACGAACTTTAAAGACCCATCGTAAACTCCGGTATTCTTTTGCGGATTTGTAGTTTGTAGGAATGAAAGTTTAGAGACCTTATTATTTTTAAGATAATTATTTTCAAGACCTTGTTATTTCTTGCAAGCTTTTAACCCGATTTACTAAACACACACTACTACCCTGTGTATGCACTTAAATTTAATTTTTATTGAGTACTATTTAAATTTTAAATCCATTTTAAATGAGAAGAAATTTAATTCACTCGTTTCATTTAACTTTAAGTATTCGAGCACCAAAAAATGACATTTAAGTTTTTTTTTTAATTTTACCCTGCGCATATACCCTGCTCTCAGTTCACCTCTTCCAGATATCTCTCACGATCGTATTTCATACCGGAGATGATACCCCAGATACAAACTCTTTCAACATTCTACCTTGAGCAGACGTCGATATAGTTGACTTTTACGTCCCTTTAAGCCTTGATGTGCATGGATTCACTATAATTATTCAAGTCAAGGTTTCTTTTTCGTTTTTCACAACAGAACATTATGTCCAAGCGTATGCCAATTGGTTTTTATTACGTCCCCTACAGCGTTCTTAGAAATGTTGCAGAGTTTACAGTGTTACAGCAATGCTACCTTTAGAAGATTCGATCTAACCTATATCCTAATACACGCAATACAATATAACGGTAAGTGAAAAAAGTCCGGGTTAATCCAACTATTTTTCTTATTTAGCGTACACATGTTACTTTAAAATACTTTCCAAACAAGAAACATGTTACTGTAAATATTTAAACAATAAATTGTGATATAATTAAAAAGTACTAAACTAAGTACTAAGTACTAAGTAAACTAAACTAAGTACTAACTTACTTGCTGACGCGTTTCGAAACAATCGTTCCTTTTATGAAGCAAAGCCTCTACTGGCGGCATCGCGTTAGGTACAAAGATTGTCGGGATGGATTTATGACTGTGGAAGGGGTGGGTTATTTTGGTTGTGCGCTATGTAAAATTATAAGAGCATGTTGGCCTCAAAATGTGTGTGATCATTTAATATTTTCTTTATCTGTTGCGTAGTGTTTGTATAGTTTATACAATTTAATCAGTGAATTCAAGTTGATTACTTCAACTAACTTTAATAAATTGTGATAAAAATTTGATAAAGAAATAAAAGAACTACCCCTATTTTAAAAACTCAACTTTAAAACAAGATTTTGTTGTTGTGAAAACAGAGGATTATATTATATTAGATTAATAATACAATATAATACAAAGTGTGAGGTTTATTTGGTTTAGTTACAAAAACAGGAAACTAACACATCAACTTGAATCAACTGTGGCATAATTTTCTATTTAAAAATAAGAAAACCTCTTATCACAAATAAAATTTTTATTAAAATCCTTATGCATTATTCAATTTTATAACAATTATCTTCAGAGGATGCGATTATAAAAATAACTCGTTTTTTTAAAGATATTATATTTCTCCCAATTTTTCCCACTAACTCTTCCATAACATTTCTATTATTATCGCGAAATGAATATTACAGCTCAACACACTATTTCCACTTCCAACGCAACGAAATTTAGGTTAGTTTCATTTTCACCCGAAATTGCTATAAGTTATACACGCCATTTAATTTTTCAATTTTTCTCATACGGTTGTGTTCATTAACTGTGTTGATTTCATTTAAAACACATAAAAAAATCGTTGACTTCTGCTCTTAGTAGGTCATGTGAAAGAATTGGATAGCTGCAAGGCAGAGGAATTCTCTTTACATTCATTTACCAACATTAAATATAATTTATATAGTTCCAGTACAACTTTGCTCAATTTATTATAAGGAATTTTATTTCCAAACATGATCACTTATTCTTTGCAAATTGCAAACTTTATCCGTTCTAGAATTTTTACTTTTTCACTATTCTTTTAATGAATCTAGGAGTTAATATTTTGTTTACACATCTTTAGAAAGTGTATATTCCCTAGCATTTAACTTGTAAATTTAAATTTTGGAATCCATTATGATTCCTATTGCAATGGGTCAATCTAAAACTTACTTTTTATGACCACGTAGTGGTCAATATATATATAATTTCGTGCGCCGAAATTTGAGAGAGAAATTGTGGGAGCTTGGAAGGTCGTACAGAGCTGAGAGGTGGCTCAAATTAAAGGTATTGACACGAAGGAGCGAGGAAAAATATAGGCTTTTCTCAATTTACAACATTTTTAGGGTTTTGAGGAACCCTAAGTACCCAAAATCTCCATAAGAAATACATTGCAATGAAAAACATCTGAGTATGATTTTCAAATATTTCAGCTGAGAAACCAGCTGTACAAATATTATATTAAAAACAGCCTAGTAGAAATATTTTAACACTTTCAAAAGTTAGTTAGAAATGTGAATTTGGGGCCAGGTTTAGTTAATGGAGTACGTCGTATGGTACTAGATATGTTTCACAAGTGTATTAAATTATAAATAATCACTAGTTCTGGAAAAGAAAACCTATGTTTACCAAGAATTAAATTATTATCAACAGATCCTTACACGCCCTTTATCAATTTCCTTTAAAAGTTGCATTTTCAATAACTATAAATAAGGCTTAGAGTCAAACATCCTTAAGAGAAGGGTTTCAATTGACCGAAGCTACATTCACACATGGACAACTTTATGTTGCACTAGTTTGAGTAATATCTCAATATGGATTAAAGATACATATTAAAAATAAGATTTGTCAAAAAAATCAAATAAAAATTACGAACAAAAAATGTAGTTTATAAGAAAATTTTGTTATGAAAAACTTAATTTACATTAAATTTAATTTGTATTAAAAAATAAAATAACGATACAAATTTTAAAATTTGTTTCAATTTGAATAGGGGCATTTGCCCCTACAAGCTCCTAGTTTTATTTATATCTCGGTAACTATAAATTATTTATTGTTGCGAATGTGTTTGTGACACCTGTTCTAATCTTTTCATTATATTTTCTTTGCTACTTAGCGCTTCCTTGATATCTACTTCTCTGTTCCCTCTTACCTTCACACACTTTCTCCTACATTGTCTACGATAGTAACCTTCTTTACTTTCCCTAATACTTGAACCAACTTCCTATTCTTTTCTTAATACTTCAATAAAAACTTGAAACAGCTGTGACGTAATATTTTATTTTAAATAAATAACACCTAACCTCAAATAAATGTTTTTATTTAAAACCTTTATGCATGTTTCAGTTTCGAAGCAATCATCTTCAGAGGAAATTATTTCAAAAATAACTCGATTAATTTTAAATTAACACAGTATGTCTTAACACCACATATTTTGTTGCAATGTGTAAGGAAAATGAAGTCTATTTATTCAATTCAGATAGGTTCAGTATACTTTAGGAAAGGTAATTCTGTCTACCTTAATCTATTCAAACCTGGTACTTTGTTGAGTATTTTTGTCCCGTTCCCAACGTTTTGGTTTTATTTTATTGACGTAGTAACTTGCAAAATGTCTCCAAATATAATTATTCTATAGTCCTACTTGCTAATGACTTCCACAAAATAAATTTTGAAAAATTACCAACTTTAACAAAGCACTATATTCAATATGTTTCACCCGACTTTCACACTGCGTTGCCGTGTGAAAAACGTTCTATAGTTTTGTAGACCAAAGTTAGAAATGAAAGGCCTGTAAATTTTCAGAGCTACATTTTCTGCTTTGGGGAGATATGGTGGTAATAGTGTTTTGTTCAATTTGATTTTTTTTCAAAGTTTGTAATGTTTTTTTTTCAGAACCAGTCAATATCTCTAATTTAATACACTTGTCAAACATGTCTAGTACGATAACACGTACTTCGTAAACTAAACCTTTATATTTCTAACTAACTTTTAATATGTTAAAAATATTTGTACTCTGCTGTTTTTCATGTAGTATTTGTACAGCTGTACTCAGCTGAAATATTTGAAAATCATACTCAGCTGTTATTCATTGCAATGTATCTTATGAAGATTTTGGGTATTTCAAGTTCCTCAAAACCCTATAAAAGTTGTAAATTGAGAAAAATCTATTTTCCCCGCTTCTTCGTGTCACTACCTTTAATGCGAACAATCTCCTGGCTCTGTACAACCTTCCAAGCTACCACAGTTTTTATCTCAAAATTCTGCTTAAGAAATTATATATATGGACTAGGGACTTGTAGGGATATTTACGCCCCTATTAATATTGAGACAATTTTTTAACTTTTGTCTAGTGAATTGATTTTTTTAATACAAATTAAATTTAATATAATTCAAGTTTTTCATAACAAAATTTCTTTATAAACTAATTTTTTGTAAATGCTTTTAAATATATATTTTTTCAATTTCATTTTTTTGACCAATTCTATCATGAACATGCATCTTTAATTTATCTTGATATTTTACTTAAGTTAGTACAACATAAAGTAGATCATGTGTAAAAACAGGTTTAGTCGATTGAAGCCTTATTTATTGTTACTGAAAATGTAAGTCTTAACGGAAATTGGTTCCTTTTCGTTTGAAATGGCATGTTAGGATCTGTTGATATTAATTTAATTATTGGTAAAAATATGATGTTTCCTTTTCCAGGACCAGTGGTTATTTCTAATTTAATACACTTGTTAAACATGTCTAGTACGATAAGACGTACTCCATTAACTAAACTTAATTCCAAGTTCATAACTTATGGCTAATTAGCTTTTAATACTGTTAAAATATTTGTACTCAGCTGTTTTAATTATAATATTCGTACAGATGTTTCTCTGCTGAAATATTTGAAAATCATACTCAGCTGTTTTTCATTGTAATGTATTTCTTGTGGAGATATTTGGTACATTTAATCTCCTCAAAACCCTATAAATGTTGTTAATTGATAAAAACCTATATTTTTCCCCACTCCTTCGTATCAATACCTTTAATTTAAGCGATCTCCCAGCTCTGTACGACCTTCCAAGCTCCCACAATTTTTCTCTCAATTTTTTTCTGCTTACGAAATTATATATATGGATAATACAAAATAAAATCAAACAAATAATTACTACGTGGTCATATAAAAGTAAGTTTTAGATTGACCCGTTGCAATAGGTATCATAATAGAATCCAAAATTTAAATTTACAAGTTAAATCCTAGGGGATATACACTTTCTAAAGATGTGTAAAAAAACTAGCTCCTAAATTCATTAACAAACAGTAAAAAAAGTAAAAAAATTCTAGAACGCATAAATTTTAACAATTTGCAAAGTATAAATGTTCATGTTTAGAAATAAAATTCTTTATAATAAATTGAGCAATGTCTAAGTCAACAGGAGGTTTAATTACATTTCGAGACATTTTGGAAGTTACTACGTAAAAAAAAGCAAAAATTTTTAAATTAGTAATGTCTCAAGTGTGCCGTGGAGGGGAGGACTACTATTTTCCAAACTTCTTAAATTTTGGGGCGTTGCGGAAGTGCTCATAATTTGTTCGTACTCCTGATGACTTTCTCCATCGATAAGTATAAATGTTTTTGCTAAAATCGATCTCTTGGGAACGGGAAATAAATACCCTTTGTTTTGCTATTTGTAATATAGTGTAGGAATATTGGACTGTAGTAGTAACATATTACTGTGTTTTGTGTTTACGATTTACTACATTTATAATCACTTGCTACCTCTTTATAATATATTTTTAAATAACATTAGTCAATGCGGAAAAACAGAATTGACTGAGGCACCGTACATAAACTATAGGGGGATTTAAAATAAGTGATATGTTTTACGGAACATTCCCAGGAAGGTCCAATAAACGCTCATAACCGGCTAGTTTGTATCTGCGAAAATATACTACGCGTCAATGCTAGTTATAGGGTCCAGGAAGAGTATTATCAACTTATTATCTAGGATTAACCAAATCAGAGAAAATATAGTTACGAGTTTAGTTACGCGGTGGACAGATACTCCTACAAGTCTCAAAAAGTCATTAATCGTGCTCGGTGAAGACGAAAATATGCCTATGTTTATACACACATAAAGGGGTCTCTGGTTTGAATTTAATACAGAAGCACAAATCTTAAAGCCAGACAGAGGTTAAAAAATTACCTGATTCGTGGCATCCTTTCAGGAGGGCGTAAGAAGAAAACACCCATAACGAAGCGAAAAAACTGGAAATACTTCAGAATTTATTGAAGTTGTTTTGGTCTAAAACTAAAATAAAAACAATAAACGAATAACACGGCTTTTAATTGGACTTGCCGTATTGAAACTGGTTCCGGATTACCAAGCTCCCCGCGGCGGGTGAGTAATCACTAAATACCTCGTCTACTAGACACACAATCTAAAGAATATCTTCTGGTAATTCAAGTTCATCCTTCGATTTCACCTTTGATAATTTTAACAAATATTCTGCAAAATCTGTTTGTTCTGGGTTCAAACGCTTATTTTCGAATACTTAATAAATTTTGAATCGTAGTGAATGATTTTTTTTATTGATAGACCTACAAACTCACTTTTGTTGGCTAGTGGTAGGACTGGTTAACCACCACATTATTCAACGTCCTATTTTATCGCTTGATCAATGTTATTTAATCCATACTTGGGCAGTATACGTGCTTCATCCAAAGTAACATTTCTTGAAAGTCAATACATATTTATTTGAGTGACTAAGTGAAAACTATTATTTTACTTGCTGGCGCGTTTCGAAACCGCCGTTCCATTGACGAAGTTAGCCTGCTACCCACATAAATAATTATGCATAATATAATCAGTGAATTCAAAATGATTATATCAAGCTACTTTAATTCTTACAAGTTTTTTTTTTTAACTTTAGCAGATCCTGTGATTTAGTACTTGATATTCACTCAGGAGTTAATGGAACCATTAGTCCAAAAGCCTTCAGAGAACATTTACCACCCGACAAAAGCATAAAATCTATAACACACTTAACGAGCAATAAGCTTGACAAAACCTAATATAATGTTTTGGTCCCAAGATCTTCCCCGTACCTCCTGATCCATCAAGGAAATAAGATTTTTACACCTACTATTATTTGTTGCATAATTAAAGTGTTTTATTTACAATATCTACTTGTCTGCCTCTGGTAAAAACTAGAAACACCTGCACTCATACTACAGCCAGCTGTCTGACATACACCTTTGTTCTAAGTGCCATTTTTCTTGAACACAAAACCTAGCCCAAATGACTCCTGGGCTCTAAAACTCCTGTATACTAATTTTAAGGAAAGCCTTGGAGATGTTTCCACCGGCTTGGGGCTAGGGTTTCACCGAGGGGTTTCACTTGGAGCTCGTTTAATGGTAGGAAATACAATCACAAATAAGTATACTAAGCCCGATTAACGAAGTAGAAGCCATTCTTCAACACGGATGAGAGCAGCTCTACTTCAGGAATGCGAAGTAGACCTACGCAGGCGATAATAATTCTCCTATATTTGCAGTAGCATGGGATCATTGTCTTTCCTTTAATCCTGGCTGATTCCTTGCACGCTTTCATACTGTTCTTACAATCGTCCTTAGAGTGGAGCGAGTGGAGCGGCCGCTCCAGGTCTTACGCCGTAAGGCTTTACTCACGCTAAAAAAATAAATTAAAGGTTCTGGCTGAATGAAAATAAAATAATAATATTCAGATATACGAGTCTAAAATATCAGTCTTATTACCAGCGCATTATGTTAAATTTTTGACTAATGACAAAACCTACGAACGAGACGTCGGCATAGCGACCAAAAGAATGCAAAACAACGTGCATAGCGACGCCGTTTCAACCCCGGGAAATGTAGAAAAATCACGTAAATATTTGGAGTGTTTTAAAACGAAATGACTGCACAACATTTGCTCTAAATACTCCTATTTTTTTGCTAAATTTTTTAACATGTTCGAGGGAAGCCACTTTTTACAGGTCTCGCATTTGCTAAGGTCGGCTCTGCAAGGGGTATAGTAGGCAGACACCTATTAGTGAAGGTTGTATAAAGAAGGAATCCTATTATTCGTTGTTTGGCATTACAGATCTATGTACAGTAGTATAATACTGTGTATTACTGTGTATAATACTAGTGTATTATTAAACCGGCTTATATACTATCTTTTGTAATGTTTACAATAACTTTCCATTTATTTGCTATGAACATGACTTTAAACTTATAGCAAAAAAACACACACACACAAGTGAAATATAGTGGACATTTTACCAAGGTATCATTTAAGGACAAAGCACGGAAATACTACGTTTGCGTATTCTAGAGTAGACTAAGGGCCAAGTTATACGAGCGCTAATGCCGTCTCGTCAGTCTCGGCCTAGCTTAACAATGAGACTACCATGGAGAAAATTATATGAAGGATATTGCCGTCAGTGAGTTCGCATTAACTCGGCGTTGAGCGTCGCCAACGCGACCGGCTGCGCTAGCACAGCGCTGCTAGCACGGCGTACACAGAGCGCGAACCTATTATACGTAGCTTCCAGTGAGTTGTGTAATATCATGTTAGATACCAGCTTTAAACTAACCCGATGTTGAATTGTTGAGACCACTGGATGAATAATTATTTGTCTTAATTACACAAGATCAACCATCTACATGTTGAAGATTGTTAATAAGTTATATGTTATATTTTTAATTTAAAACGGAAGTTTATAATTTTGTAGATATAAAACGACTTTTTTGCGAGTCAAGGATTGTCATTAATTAATTTAGTGGCGACGTTTCCATAGCATATTCGTTATCATCTTCAGACGTGTTAAAACACTGTGTGAAAGTTATAACATCACAGAACAGCCCCTGAATAATCCGTCAGACATGGGAACAAAGCACTGCCGTATTATTGGAAAGTAAACTCTAATATGAGAAGCAAAATACGACTTATTTATTTATCCCTTTACTAATAAAGTCTTGATATTCGCAGTTGCATTATTTGCTCCCCACTTAACATATGCTACTGTAATCTACACAAATCGATTCCTCGGATAACACAAATTAAATATCTATATCTGGATACGCAATCAAGTCCTCTCTTGGCTAGTGATACCTTTGTTTATGTGCGGGTTATGTATTGTTGTGATACAACCCTGAAATGAGTTACCCTGATTCATCTTTCTCTAAAAAACCTTCCTGGAAAGCAACATTTTTCACCGATTAAGGCCTCCCAATGAAACCCAGTCATAACTAGATAAAATATTCAAAAATTTGCACTAGAAGCATTAGTATCAGTATTTTAAAATCCATCCTTGTACACAAACCCTTAAGAAAACCTTTCTTAAAACAAACATTTTACCGATTAAAGCCCCCCAACGCAATAAGTTTCTAAGCTATTCACAAATGTATTAACTGATAGCATTAGTCTTAATATTTAAAACCTGCAACCGCACGATACGAACTGCCATCAGCTGCGACGCGTCTCCGTTGCGCTAATACCTATTCAATAGGCCCTCTAATAGAGCGTGACTCGCGATATTAAAATCACATTATCGAGCTATTTGATTTTTAAATTTTCTCCAAAGGGAAGTTCGTAAGTTTAAAAAGACATAACGACCAGATGTTACCTCCCCATCGGGTTAACTTTGACAGCTTACAGATTGATGCCAGGGTAGTAGTTCTAGGAGTTCTTACGCCCTCTGTACTGGAATTTAGTCTATAGAATTTATTGCAAGAATTCTTGTAGCTCCTATATGTATACATCCTATGAGGCGTGTGCAGAAAGTAAGATGACTTTACAAATATCGCTGTCAACGTACATTCGATTTTCGACTTTTGTTTTGTTTTTTTGGTACACATGACCCGAAAATATTTACAGTTTTACAATGCAGTAAAACATTTTGTCTGTTTTTGACAAATACAAAGGTTAGGTGTGTTTTGGTGTGTTTGCTATAAAACAAGCAATAAAAACAATAATTTCTATTCAATGTCTACTTAGGTCAACAAAGAAAAATTTTATTTCAGTTATATTTTATTAAATATTTACAATTAGTATAAATAAAGTAACACTGCCTATGCGTTAAAACCGCTGTTCTACCACATGATCTATAACATAAGTTCAGCTGTTTTATGAAATCATATCTTATCACTGATTTTAAGCCAAATGGGACGAAATAGCTAAGTTGCATCCTTTCACCGTTTGTGAAACCTTTTTCGCTCGTAAAAAACTAAAATTAATTCAAGTGTCATCCATTATAAGTTTTAAAAAATTTATTGAAATAGAGTGGATGTATAAAAGGTTTTTATTGAGGATTCAAATTTTGAACAAGATATATATATATATGTATATATATATATATATATATATATATATATATATATATATATATATATATACTCTAAATGTGGAGTAGAAAATGGAATTAAGTGCTCCAAAATACTTAAAATGTTGACAGTGTCATACGGCGAGTATGTTATGAGTAAATAAATGTTTGTAAGCGGTACAACGTCTTCCAAGATGGCAGAGATGATGCCAAGGACGCAGAATGGCAACAACATATGAAAACGTTAAAGCAATGAAGGCAATGTTTTTAGAAAGGCATCGCGTTATTACTAGAGACGTTGCAGAGGATCTTGGTATAGGCCTAACGGTTGCTTGTGGTAAACTAATTTCGCCAAGCTTTTATAACACGATAATTCGCCTGCTCACACATCTTTGCTTGTTGAGAGACTGTTTATCAAAAACACACACTTATTACACTTTTGCTATTACTTGCGACCAGACTTTTTGTTAACCAAAGTTGTTAAATTGTTAACTTGCACTTGGAGGAAACGTTTTCGTCTTACGACTTCTTCAGCATCGTATTTTTGCCGCTAGGAGTGCTGCAGTTGTGCTTCCTCGGTACCATTATTTTGGAAGTTAGAAATGATGTGAAATCTGTGCCGTGTTTGTTCATTTAAGATGTCATTTTTATGTGTGTTGCTATGTCTATATATTTCATACTGTTCTAGTGTGTTTAATTTATGGCCTTTGTTGCATGTGTGGAGGATGCTCATGTTATTTTCTATACTTTTTGATGAGTGTTTAGTGTCCATGAGGGGATTTGCGAAGGTGGATTCAATAGTAGTGTGCAGTGCGCGTTTGTGTTCTTTATACTTTTCGGCGAAATATCTGCCTGTTTGGCCAATATAGAACGTATTGCAGTTTTGCATTGCAGTTTGTATACTCCTGGGCTATTGTATGTGTTGGAATTGTTATTAATGCTGTGTCTGATAGTAGTTTGGTTTTTATTTGTTGTTCTGTAAGCTACATTGTTTCCTGCTTTTTTGAATTTATATGCTATTTTATTTGTGAGTTTGTTTATGTATGTGAGGGTGATGAATTTGTTTGTGTTCGTGTTTTTGTTGTTTGTGTTCGTGTTTTTGTTATTTGTGTTTTGTTACTGTTCTTGTTGAATATTTTTCTGTGTAGTTTGTCTATTAAATAATTGTCATATCCATTTTTGTAAGCTAAATATTTGATTGTGTTTAGTTCCTCTGTGTAGTTAGTTGTGGACATAGGTATTTTATTTAGTCTGTGTCATAACAAAACTTGATCATCTCCTGAAACGAGAGTTTATTTTCTTCTGGAAATAAAGCCTTGTTCTCTTGAATACGGCGATCACAGTATCACCCGCAAGACCGCAGAAAATAAATACAACTTTACGACAGTACATTACTGGACCTGTATAACTTTGTGACGCCACTCGGTGACACTTATTCGACGGCTACTAGTGGAGCGAGCCTAAAGTCAACACTCTAGCGTGGGAGACCTCGCACCCTGCACAATCCTAAACTCATACAACACTTTGTGCCTTCCTTCCAAAGTAAACATAACCTACTTGGTCTCCGTGTACAGTTGCTTAGTGTCGTACACAGTTGTGCATCGTACATTGACAGATCAATAACTCGAAGTGAGCCGTGAAATTAGACGTGCCACGATATTTATACGTTCTCAACAGATAACACGTAAATGGATTTATCCCCATTACAAAAATATCTTCTAGCAGAATGTTAGAGAAAAACTTTATTAAAGATTTAGATTAATTTACCCTGTCGCTTTAACGCAGAAATAATTTATGTATATATATATATATATATATATATATATATATATATATATATATATATATATATTTAATGCGTTTTTATAAAACTGTAGGTTTTTTTAATGCACTCTGTGCATAGACCTATTCATTTTGTTTCATCACATTGTCCATTAATATCTTTTCATCTACTATTTGATATCCTCTATTTCCACTTTTTCTGCTTTTCACTTTGTCTAATTACATTGTTCATTTACTTTTTTTGTCTATCATTTGATATCTTCTTAGCTTCTTCATTTTCTCTTCTTTTCCCTTTGTGGCATCCCGTTGCTCCTTTCCTTTCATCTACCATTGATATTTCGTAACTTATAATATTTATCTTCTCTTCTTTTACTTTGTCTCATCACATTGTTCATTTACTTTTTTTTATGTATCATTTGATATCTTCTTAGTTTATAATATTCATTTTCTCTGATTTTAATTTTTTCATCACATTGTTCCTTTCATGTATCATTTGATGCCTGCTTAACTTCTAACATTCATCTTCTCTTCTTTTCCCTTTATGGCATTACGTTGTTCCTTTCCTTTCATCTACCATTGATATTTCGTAACTTTTAATATTTATCTTCTCTTCTTTTTTTTTTTGGCTTACCATTTAGTTCATTCACCTTTTTTTATCTACCATTTGATACTTTCTCAACTCCTAATATTCATTTTCTTTTATTTTTATTTCGTCACATCACGGTTTGTATCATCCCATTATTCATTTACCTCTTTTTATCTAGCTTTTGATACCTTCTTACCTTCAAATGCCCATCTTCTCTTCTTTTTCCTTATCTCATCTCACTGTTCCTTTATTTTTTTCTCATCTTGATACCTTCTTAATCTCTAATATCTATTTCTCTACTTTTTACTTCGTCTCATCTCCCTTATTGTTTTACTTCCCTGGAAATAAAAGTAGGACCTACCATAAATGATAATTGAGATTGACCTTAATTGATTTCAATTGAAATAAATAGATTGAGCAAATCTATTAATCTAGTAGTACTGGTGCCATACAACAAGCCCACTAGTTACTGTTGCTATAAACAAACCCGTTTATATTATTTGATTCTATCTTCACTTGAACTACTAGTTTTTAATTAAAGACACTTTTACATATGTAATAAGGGTAACAACCCTTGCCTGTATTAGAACTTACTGCTTTATGTATTGAGGACGGCCGTTTCGGAAGATGTGTCCCATTGTCAATTTGAACCGTAACTGATCTCTTGGTTGTTTTAGGTTAAGGGGGATGAAATATTAGTATAGGGATATTAGTTGTACTTAAGCTTTAAAAACACGCCTAAAATCCCTATCCTTAATATCCCACCCCCACCCAACCTAAAAAACAAGAGATCAGTTACGGTTCAAGTTGACAATGGGGCATATCTTCCGAAACGGCCATCCTCAATAATTATAACAGTAAGTGTACTATAGGCAAGTGTAACATACGAACATATGTAAAAGTGTTTTTAATTGTATTTTATAGCCTTCTGCCTCTTATATGTTAAAAATAACTCAACGTTCCTGAATCAACAAAATCCTTTAATAATTTAAATTCTACTGTATAACGATTGTACGAGTATATACCAAATTTTGTCACATGAGATTCTCAGGAATGGACAAATTCGGTACTTCAACCATTTACTTCTTCATACAAGAATATTACAAATTTTACGTCCAATTTAAGGAAACACGTGAGTAAAACCCAAACCCAGATACATTTCGACAACAAGCAGCATTTCGTAAATAAATCAAAATCGACAAAGAGCCGGGGCGAAGCGTAATTGTTTGATGGCGTGGTAGGTTTTCGATAAATAATATAGCACAACATTTAAAAAGCCAGTCTGTATTAGAGATAATTACAGTGTGCGGCCGCAAACCAGGAATTTAGTACACATGTTGGTGTACGACACGCACACTGGAACGGGACAAAGTGTTGAGGGGCCGAGCCGAAACGTGTGTCAAGATGTTGAGAAAAGCCCTTTTTAAATTATCGTAGCTTTAACACGGTACGCAACAAAAACCAGACCCTTCAAAAAGTCCAATCGTCTTGATACTATCTTGAACAATCAAGCGCTAGTCAAGGTACCTCAAAGAATGTCTACCAATAAGGAGAGAAGATGGAGTAAGAAAGAATGTCTACCAGTAAGAGAGAGAAGATGGAGTAAGAAGGAATGTCTACCAATAAGGAGAGAAGATGGAGTAAGAAAGAATGTCTACCAGTAAGGAAGAGAAGATGGAGTAAGAAAGAATGTCTACCAGTAAGAGAGAGAAGATGGAGTAAGAAGGAATGTCTACCAATAAGGAGAGAAGATGGAGTAAGAAAGAATGTCTACCAGTAAGGAAGAGAAGATGGAGTAAGAAAGAATGTCTACCAATAAGGAGAGAAGATGGAGTAAGAAAGAATGTCTACCAGTAAGGAAGAGAAGATGGAGTAAGAAAGAATGTCTACCAGTAAGAGAGAGAAGATGGAGTAAGAAAGAATGTCTACCAGTAAGGAAGAGAAGATGGAGTAAGAAAGAATGTCTACCAGTAAGGAAGAGAAGATGGAGTAAGAAAGAATGTCTACCAGTAAGAGAGAGAAGATGGAGTAAGAAGGAATGTCTATCAGTAAGGGGGGAAGATGGAGTAAGAAAGAATGTCTACCAGTAAGGGAGAGAAGATGGAGTTAGGTAAGAGTAATAAACGGACACAATGACCATATGGTGCTGGAAATAGGGGGATTTTATAGCATGAGTGTACAGGGTAGCTTAATTGAAGCATGCACCCCGTGAAGAGGGGTGTATACCTGCTACCATGGATGTAATACTAAAAGAGGCGGAAGATATATATATAACTTTACCATAGGGCGAAGTAAATGGAGGGGAAAGAAGGAAAGGGAAGACAGGTTTGAAAGAAGATTACTTTTCAATTGTCACAGAAATATACGTAAATAATATACGACAATTTCCTCATATTTTATGTTTAGTTCTTGTACATCTTCATGCGCAAATACATGAACATCTCTATTTGAAGGTGAATATCATATGATGCTATTGTCATCCGTAGAGGAATAAGGTAGAGATATTAAACACTTCTGTTACGGAAGATCGGGAATCGTGTGCACATGCATAGAGTGAGATGGCTATACTCTACACCCAGGGCTAGCTAGATAGTTTTTTTCTGAAGAAGAACTTCTCACTATACTTGTGTATACTCACTACTACCCCGACAGGACAGGTACAAGGAGGTATATGGTATATGCTTAGAGACGCCATATGAAACTCCCACGGTAATGGGATTTTTGGAGATATTTAGAGAAAATACGTTCCAAATAGCTTTCTTAAAGTATATCGGGTCATAGATTGACCCGATCAATCCCTCAGTAAACCAGGATAAGAAAAATAATTAGGATTTGCGAAAGGATTCGAAGCTCTTCCGATAATGGGATTTTGGGAGGTCCTTGGAGACAATGGGTTTCATTAGCTTTCTTAAAGTATATCGAGTCATAGAGCAGCATCTATCTGTTACAATGCCTTGTAGAACAGCTAAAAGAAAGATAACTAGGATTCACGTAAGGATTTGAATATATTTTTTATAGTACAGCGAGTCATAGATTGATAACAGATAACCCATCGTAGAACAGGTATAATTAAGATAATTAGGATTAGCTAAACATTTATGAAACTATTCTGGTGCTGGATTTTGTGAAGGCCTTGGAGACAATGGGTTCCTAATAGCTTTCTTAAAGTACATCAAGTGACAGAGTAGCATCTACCCGTTACAACCTCTCGTAGAACAGGAAGAAGAAAGATAATTAGGATTACCGAAAAGATTTGAAGCTATTCTGGTACTGGATTTTGTGAAGGCCTTGGAGACAATGGGTTCCTAATAGCTTTCTTAAAGTACATCAAGTGACAGAGTAGCATCTACTCGTTACAACCTCTCGTAGAACAGGAAGAAGAAAGATAATTAGGATTACCGAAAAGATTTGAAGCTATTCTGGTACTGGATTTTGTGAAGGCCTTGGAGACAATGGGTTCCTAATAGCTTTCTTAAAGTACATCAAGTGACAGAGTAGCATCTACTCGTTACAACCTCTCGTAGAACAGGCAGAAGAAAGATAATTAGGATTACCGAAAAGATTTGAAGCTATTCTGGTACTGGATTTTGTGAAGGCCTTGGAGACAATGGGTTCCTAATAGCTTTCTTAAAGTACATCAGGTGACAGAGTAGCATCTACTCGTTACAACCTCTCGTAGAACAGGCAGAAGAAAGATAATTAGGATTACCGAAAAGATTTGAAGCTATTCTGGTACTGGATTTTGTGAGGGCCTTGGTAACGTCCTTAAGGTGTAAAACAACAAATACATCTAATTTATTTTAAAAATTATATGATTTGCATAAACTGTTCAACAAGAAACGTCATTAATGCTTTCTATAGTACACCTAAAGTATGTTCTGGTACTGTCTTTTGTGAGGGCCTTGGTAACGTCCTTAAGGTGTAAAACAACAAATACATCTAATTTATTTTAAAAATCCTATGATTCGTATAAATTGTTCAACAAGAAACGTCATTAATGCTTTCTATAGTACACCTAAAGTATGTTCTGGTACTGTCTTTTGTGAGGGCCTTGGTAACGTCCTTAAGGTGTAAAACAACAAATACATCTAATTTATTTTAAAAATCCTATGATTTGTATAAATTGTTCAACAAGAAACGTTATTAATGCTTTCTATAGTACACCTAAAGTATGTTCTGGTACTGTCTTTTGTGAGGGCCTTGGTAACGTCCTTAAGGTGTAAAACAACAAATACATCTAATTTATTTTAAAAATCCTATGATTTGCATAAACTGTTCAACAAGAAACGTCATTAATGCTTTCTATAGTACACCTAAAGTATGTTCTGGTACTGTCTTTTGTGAGGGCCTTGGTAACGTCCTTAAGGTGTAAAACAACAAATACATCTAATTTATTTTAAAAATCCTATGATTCGTATAAATTGTTCAACAAGAAACGTCATTAATGCTTTCTATAGTACACCTAAAGTATGTTCTGGTACTGTCTTTTGTGAGGGCCTTGGTAACGTCCTTAAGGTGTAAAACAACAAATACATCTAATTTATTTTAAAAATCCTATGATTCGTATAAATTGTTCATCAAGAAAAGTCATTAATGCTTTCTATAGTACACCTAAAGTATGTTCTGGTACTGGATTTTGTGAGGGCCTTGGTAACGTCCTTAAGGTGTAAAACAACAAATACATCTAATTTGTTATTTTAGAAATCCTATGATTTGTATAAATTGTTCAACAAGAAACGTCATTAATGCTTTCTATAGTACACCTAAAGTATGTTCTGGTACTGGATTTTGTGAGGGCCTTGGTAACGTCCTTAAGGTGTAAAACAACAAATACATCTAATTTGTTATTTTAGAAATCCTATGATTTGTATAAATTGTTCAACAAGAAAAGTCATTAATGCTTTCTATAGTACACCTAAAGTATGTTCTGGTACTGGATTTTGTGAGGGCCTTGGTAACGTCCTTAAGGTGTAAAACAACAAATACATCTAATTTGTTATTTTAGAAATCCTATGATTTGTATAAATTGTTCAACAAGAAACGTCATTAATGCTTTCTATAGTACACCTAAAGTATGTTGCATTAAGTCCCTCGGAAGTCCTCACTTTGTAAGCATTGTTTAGCTAACCCAAAATTACTTAGGCCTAAGTGTTTTTTAGCCGTATAGTATTATTATGGGCTGTTGCTACCATTACGCCATCTTTCAGGTTACGATAGACTAATATGGTCTTCTCCATATAAGCGCACACATAGATACATTTAAAATATAATTTCACAGGAACATCAGTGGACCTACGATACACACACAAACATATTCATTTAATATTAAAACATTAAATACATAAATAGAGTCGAAATGAAAAGTGGTCGCGTGCACTGGAGGCACAGGTTAACATAACATATTGACTTCCACCTGTACACGAGATAGGCGTGGCAGTGGATTCAGCCAACCGCGGCCTCCTGACATATGCCTAACCACCTAACCTCAAAGTCAAAACAAATCTTGTAATTACTACTTTGTGCATAGCAGTAGCATGACTCAATCTGCAGTTGTTGCACAATAGTTTATATAATATAATTATAAAGCAGACAGGCTTGGTCTTATGACAATTGAATCTGTTTGAAAGGTTAACAAATATTATTATTATAAGTCCTAAGTGGTATAGTAGACTTTTATATATTCTATCGCTTTAGCTTTAGTCTTGGTAATAGCCATAAGAAGCTGTGAATGGTCGAAATATCTGTAATATAAAATTAAATAAATACTAGTTGTATATGACCTTGTGCGGTTCCTTAGACCTGAATTTATACATTTTTAATAATCTAACAATAAGTATAAAAAACGTAATTTAAAACACTCATTTTTAGAGATATTTTTTATCGCCAAACTTTGCTAGAAGAGTAAACCGTCAATGGCAGGGTTACTGAGAAAACATTCACTTCCTTATTTTTTTTATATATTTGTCAGCCTATACAGTGTTTTACTATGCGGTGCAATAATTTTTAAGTGTATTTTCTTTCTCATGTTTACGATAGTGTATTTTGTATTAGACATTTCTAAATTCCATTAAAAATCATGCTTAAATAGAATATGACATTCATAGAGGGGATTAAGGCGGAATAGGTACATCCAACTTAGGGACAAGACTCTCCTGGTTTGGGAGACGGTTAACATTCCTGAGTTACTGAGGTAAAGAGCCCACTACACACATTATTAAAGGGGATTAAGGCGGAATAGGTATATCCAGCTTAGGGACAAGCCTCTCCTGGTTTGGGAGACGGTTAACATTCCTGAGTTACTGAGGTAAAGGGCCCACTACACACATTCTTAGAGGGGATTAAGGCGGAATAGGTACATCCAGCTTAGGGACAAGCCTCTCCTGGTTTGGGAGACGGTTAACATTCCTGAGTTACTGAGGTAAAGAGCCCACTACACACATTCTTAGAGTGGATTAAGGCGGAATAGGTACATACAGCTTAGGGACAAGCCTCTCCTGGTTTGGGAGACGGTTAACATTCCTGAGTTACTGAGGTAAAGAGCCCACTACACACATTCTTAGAGGGGATTAAGGCGGAATAGGTACATCCAGCTTAGAAACAAGCCTCTCCTGGTTTGGGAGACGGTTAACATTCCTGAGTTACTGAGGTAAAGAGCCCACTACACACATTATTAAAGAGGATTAAGGCGGAATAGGTATATCCAGCTTAGGGACAAGCCTCTCCTGGTTTGGGAGACGGTTAACATTCCTGAGTCACTGAGGTAAAGGCACCACTACACACATTCTTAGAGGGGATTAAGGCGGAATAGGTACATCCAGCTTAGGGACAAGACTCTCCTGGTTTGGGAGACGGTTAACATTCCTGAGTTACTGAGGTAAAGAGCCCACTACACACATTATTAAAGGGGATTAAGGCGGAATAGGTATATCCAGCATAGGGACAAGCCTCTCCTGGTTTGGGAGACGGTTAACATTCCTGAGTTACCGAGGTAAAGGGCCCACTACACACCTTTATTACATAGTTCAATAATTATATACTCAGTTTTCTGCTAAATATATTTATCTTTCTTAATTATTTCTTGCGTTCCGGAATGAGAACTGGTATTGGTGGACACAGAGTGTATAAGGCAGTACAGAACGTTGCCACGTAGGCCTATACACACATTACGTCCTGCATAACAATGTTCACCGCTGAACACATTCTCTTTGATTCCGCTTAAACTAATTTTACCCCGCGATTTTAAAAATTCCCTCTTTGATATATAGTGTTAGTGAAGAGTTAGCGAAAATCAAACCTTTGTTCTGGACGGCAAACTGCTGCACACAATAGTGTTCCATGTATAATAGAGTGTTTTGGTTAAGCAACCCCTCATAACGAGGCGGAGTTGACTTGACCACTCCTTGAATAATAAAACATGGGAAGTACAACATTTGTAACTCATTTGCTGGCAAGTTTAGCATCAACATTACATCAACACAAGGCGGCCAGATTGTATCGATCTCGCACAGGCATCGACTCGTTACAAACGCCAACTTCCAACCTGAGGCCTCTTGCTCTTCATTAGTCCATGGCATCTTGATTCTCTTTAGACCTCTCTACTGTCTCGTTCACATTCTCCTTAATGATTTTTCGATATAGACACTTTGGCCTCTTGATTCTGTCTAGATTGTTCTATAGTTTCCAATCACATTCTCCTTAATGATTCTTCGATGTAGACTCTTTGGCCTCTTGATTCTGTCTAGATTGTTCTATAGTTTCCAATCACATTCTCTTTACGATTTATCGATATAGTGACTTTGACTTCTTCCTTCTGCTTACACCACTCTACAGTCTCGTTCACATTCTCCTTAATGATTCTTCGATGTAGACTCTTTGGCCTCTTGATTCTGTCTAAATTGCTCTATAGTTTCCAATCACATTCTCCTTAATGATTCTTCGATGTAGACTCTTTGGCCTCTCGATTCTGTCTAGAATGCTCTATAGTTTCTATTCACATTCTCTTTACAATTCTTCGATAGAGGCACTTGGGAATCTTGTTTCTC
Organism: Prosapia bicincta; assembly: GCA_036971475.1. Lineage (NCBI taxonomy): Eukaryota > Metazoa > Arthropoda > Insecta > Hemiptera > Cercopidae > Prosapia > Prosapia bicincta. The sequence continues at coordinate 1,219,365 of JBAIZL010000002.1, read as the reverse complement.
TCTAGACAACTGTATAGCTTCCATTCACATACTTCTTAAATATTCTTCTGTGTACTCTTTGGCCTCTCGATTCTGTCTAGAATGCTCTATAGTTTCTATTCACATTCTCTTTACAATTCTTCGATATAGGCACTTGGGAATTTTGTTTCTCTCTAGACAACTGTATAGCTTCCATTCACATACTCCTTAAATATTCTTTTGTGAACTCTTTGGCCTCTCGATTCTGTATAGATTGCTCTATAGCTTCCATTCACCTTCTCTTTACGATTCTTCGATAAAGACACTTTGGAATCTTGCTTCTCTCTAGACAACTGTATAGCTTCCATTCACATACTCTTTAAATATTCTTTTGTGAACTCCTTGGCCTCTCGATTCTGTATAGATTGCTCTATAGCTTCCATTCACCTTCTCTTTACGATTCTTCGATAAAGGCACTTTGGTCTCTTGATTCACTTTAGACCAATCTACAGTTTCTATTTAACTTAGCGATTCTTTTGAGTAGATACTTTAGCCTTATGCTTATCTTTAAACTACCCTACAGCATCTATTCAGATTCTCTCTAAAACGGTTCTTAGATATAGAATCGTTTGCCTCTAGCTTCCCTCTAGACCAACTGTTTTTAAATGTTTTAGGTTTGTTTACACAACAGCTGTTTTAAAGCGTCGATTATATTACCTTATTTATTGTACATTTTCAAGTTATTATGCGATTAAATTGAAAATTTCTTTAATTTTTGTACCAATAAAAATAATTTATAATCCATGATAGTGATTGGTTTTATTTAAATATTTGGTAGTGCCTACTGCTATTTTTCAAGTCCGTAAGCACATGGTTATAATCCATGATAGTGATTGGTTTGATTTAAATATTTGGTAGTGCCTACTGCTATTTTTCAAGTCCGTAAGCACATGATTATAATCCATGATAGTGATTGGTTTTATTTAAATATTTGGTAGTGCCTACTGCTATTTTTCAAGTCCGTAAGCACATGGTTATAATCCATGATAGTGATTGCTTTTATTTAAATATTTGGTAGTGCCTACTGCTATTTTTCAAGTCCGTAAGCACATGGTTATAATCCATGATAGTGATTGGTTTTATTTAAATATTTGGTAGTGCCTACTGCTATTTTTCAAGCCCGTAAGCACATGGTTATAATCCATGATAGTGATTGGTTTTATTTAAATATTTGGTAGTGCCTACTGCTATTTTTCAAGTCCGTAAGCACATGGTTATAATCCATGATAGTGATTGGTTTTATTTAAATATTTGGTAGTGCCTACTGCTATTTTTCAAGTCCGTAAGCACATGGTTATAATCCATGATAGTGATTGGTTTTATTTAAATATTTGGTAGTGCCTACTGCTATTTTTCAAGCCCGTAAGCACATGGTTATAATCCATGATAGTGATTGGTTTTATTTAAATATTTGGTAGTGCCTACTGCTATTTTTCAAGTCCGTAAGCACATGGTTATAATCCATGATAGTGATTGGTTTTATTTAAATATTTGGTAGTGCCTACTGCTATTTTTCAAGTCCGTAAGCACATGGTTATAATCCATGATAGTGATTGGTTTTATTTAAATATTTGGTAGTGCCTACTGCTATTTTTCAAGTCCGTAAGCACATGGTTATAATCCATGATAGTGATTGCTTTTATTTAAATATTTGGTAGTGCCTACTGCTATTTTTCAAGTCCGTAAGCACATGGTTATAATCCATGATAGTGATTGGTTTTATTTAAATATTTGGTAGTGCCTACTGCTATTTTTCAAGTCCGTAAGCACATGGTTATAATCCATGATAGTGATTGGTTTTATTTAAATATTTGGTAGTGCCTACTGCTATTTTTCAAGTCCGTAAGCACATGGTTATAATCCATGATAGTGATTGGTTTTATTTAAATATTTGGTAGTGCCTACTGCTATTTTTCAAGTCCGTAAGCACATGGTTATAATCCATGATAGTGATTGCTTTTATTTAAATATTTGGTAGTGCCTACTGCTATTTTTCAAGTCCGTAAGCACATGGTTATAATCCATGATAGTGATTGGTTTTATTTAAATATTTGGTAGTGCCTACTGCTATTTTTCAAGTCCGTAAGCACATGGTTATAATCTATGATAGTGATTGGTTTTATTTAAATATTTGGTAGTGCCTACTGCTATTTTTCAAGTCCGTAAGCACATGGTTATAATCCATGATAGTGATTGGTTTTATTTAAATATTTGGTAGTGCCTACTGCTATTTTTCAAGTCCGTAAGCACATGGTTATAATCCATGATAGTGATTGCTTTTATTTAAATATTTGGTAGTGCCTACTGCTATTTTTCAAGTCCGTAAGCACATGGTTATAATCCATGATAGTGATTGGTTTTATTTAAATATTTGGTAGTGCCTACTGCTATTTCTCACGTCTGTAAGCACATGGTTATAATCCATGATAGTGATTGGTTTTGTTTGAATATTTGGTAGTGCCTACTGCTATTTTTCAAGTCCGTAAGCACATGGTTATAATCCATGATAGTGATTGGTTTTATTTAAATATTTGGTAGTGCCTACTGCTATTTCTCACGTCTGTAAGCACATGGTTATAATCCATGATAGTGATTGGTTTTGTTTGAATATTTGGTAGTGCCTACTGCTATTTTTCAAGTCCGTAAGCACATGGTTATAATCCATGATAGTAATTGGTTTTATTTAAATATTTGGTAGTGCCTACTGCTATTTTTCAAGTCCGTAAGCACATGGTTATAATCCATGAATTTACTTCTTCCGAATCAGAATAATCATATTTGGATTCAGGACATCTATTAGAAATTTATTATTATTAAATGTATGTGTTTTGGGAATTATGTTTTCTCTCTAAAAACTTTTAGAAAAGTGAAATATTAGGTCATAATTTTGAATTTATTTTTATTAACGAAACTCTTACTATTTATTAGTATTAAATATATATAAAACTATATGTAAAATATACTGTATTTTAAAAATATCTTGAGGAATTCAATATATCAATAATAAAATATATTGTATGTATTATCATATATTTTAGTATATCCCAGGGTCAGTTATAAGATGCTGGTTCTAGAACATAGAGGAGAAAACATCTATATGTCTTGGCCGAGATCCATAAGTTTATATCGTCAATTGTAAGGTATTGTAAATTGAAATACATTACAATAAGTATACCTATACTAATTTAGAAGCTATATTATCTGCAGGATATAATTGCGGGCGAAGGCGCGACGGGTATTACTGTTAGCAAGTTCAGTAATAACAATAGATGCAAACTTCAATTCCTTTGCAATTGTAATAATTATAATTAATATTAGAAATAACGTAGGAGCCAAAAATAAACACCCCCAACTGTAGTAGAATGACCGATATAGGGTCATTCTTTGTCGTTTAATAGGAGACCTCAGGCGATATTGTTGTGTCCGAAACCTGCTTTTTCGTTCACAATGGTTCCAGCAGTGTGTCGCCACCAGCCACACTGCCTTAGACAAAATAGGTTTTCTTCAAGAAACGGTCGGCAACCGCCTCTCCCTTAGAACAAACTTTCTTTAACGAAACCACGCTCTCTCGATCTTACACCACCTGACGCCTACATCTGAGGAATATTTAAGAATATTTTCCGTGATAACTCACCAACCACCCTCGTCCAACTACAGGGAAAAATAACCACGTGTATAACTCCACTTCACCAAAATGATGCAGAACCTTCACGAACGTTACAACTGATCTCAAATTGAACGGAGGTTATATAGAACATGTTTTTACCCGAGTCTAAATGATTTAGCTTCATTTTACTTGTATGTGTTTGTAAAACTATCCAAATAAAATCTTACAACTGTTTCAGTACTGTTTATTTTGGTGCATAACGTATAACTAAGACAGTATTGCTAAAGGTGATTTTAATTATACCCAGGGTTATAAATACAACGTAATACTTATAATGATAATTAGCCCACTTATTCATCTCCTCACATCCCAGTAGAGATCACCAGGAGATGTATTGCTTTTCCGGACACGGTCCCTGTCCAGAACCGAGTCTGACTCCACACAACACACACGCAAGAGGGAGCCGCGACTGAAGCATGCCCAGTAGAGGTCACCAGGAGATGTATTGCTTTCCTGGACACGGTCCCGGTCCAGAACCGAGTCTGACGCCACACAACACACACGCAGGAGGGAGCCGCGACTGAAGCATGCCCAGTAGAGGTCACCAGGAGATGTATTGCTTTCCCGGACACGGTCCCTGTCCAGAACCGAGTCTGACTCCACACAACACACACGCAGGAGGGAGCCGCGACTGAAGCATGCCCAGTAGAGGTCACCAGGAGATGTATTGCTTTCCCGGACACGGTCCCTGTCCAGAACCGAGTCTGACTCCACACAACACACACACAGGAGGGAACCGCAACTGCAACATGCCCAGTAATACTTCGAAACACAGTAACGCTGTCTGTCCGAGGATATTCAAAGTTAGCCGCCAGCCTGGACTAGTTTCTACTCAAACTACACCGTACAGAATATAAAAATATCAAAGGTTTTCTGAGGTTAATACAATCAACACGAAAGTAAGCTAAGTGTAATTTCAAATATTTTTATTGCAGTATGTCTTCTGAGAGAAGGATAGCATTGAACAATGCACTGATCTAGAAACGTGTCTGCTGAAAAATATTAGTAGGTCGTGGTTTTTCCCCAAGTGATACCAATAGTAGTAGACTCAGAGGCGTACCCAGGACTGTGGTTGGTGGGGGACACGACCTGGGGGGTCAAGGGGAAGAACTTTCCTGGGGAAATTTAGAAAATTTTTATCTGTAGAAATAACATTTTATGCTATTTTGGCACTACAAATTACTCAATTTTTGAGTCGTCGGGAAGCTGTTTTGCTGAAAACCTAGTGATCGTTATACAACGCTATGTTATAGGTTAACCTTTTTTGCTAAAATTATTTGGTTTGGGAAGAAGCACGTGTCCCCTGTACCCTCCCCTGGCTAAGCCCCTGAGTAGACCATCTCATAACTCTAGATAAAAGTTTTGAAAATTAGAGCCATTTACGCAAATAGAGCGCATAAATTAAAGTGCATTCAACTAGACGAAAGTTGAAAGAGTGAGTTAAATGTCTTTATTTATTCAAATAATCCTATATCACACATTTAAAAAGTACTCAATGCACACTAAATTTAAGCGAATGTAAAAAATCATAAATAAGACTTTATTTAAGGCTTGCTAGAAATAACAATATCATAAAACCAAAATTTGAATGTTCAACACCTCAACATACAAATTAATGTACACAGAATTATTAAATCAACAGGACTTCTTTCAAAGTTCGTTACAGCGACTTTCTTATAGATACAACCCATTGCTAGTACATTTAGGCGCTCTTTATAAGGTTTATTTCCCAAATACACAACCATCTACAAAGGAGGTCACACCTATTGAAGTTTTACGGACATTATAGAAGCATATTCACGAATAGCTCTCAGTCTACTTCCAACTATCTTGAGGTTTTAATATTCGAACTTCTTTAAAAGAGTTTGAAATTACTATGAAATTAGTTACAAAATTTTCCAATTTAAAATAATTCCTTCAGACGATAAAATATTAAGAAGAATCTTTTTATTTTTTCTGGAAAGTTCTGGCTGCGAACCCCTTCACTGTACCCTTGTTTCAAGGTAAATTACGCAGACGCATTGTTTCAAATCAACGTGGAACAACTTCCACCACAATATCGACTTCAATGCCTCTGTTATTGTAAAAAAAGTCTAAGATTTCATAAATTCTGTAAAATTGAAATATTCAAAAAAACATATAAACACACACACACACACACACACACACAGACACAAACACACACACTAATACACACTCGCGGAGAGAGATGCATAAATCAGATAGATTTATATTAATTAATCATTTATATGACAATGATTTTTACTCACATTAATTTTCAGCGGGATTTCCTGAGCTTGTCCTAAGCAGAACTGATTTTCCCGATGGGTTAAATAGTCGGTGTTAACACTGCAATTGCTCACATTAATCTGTAAGAAAAAATTTAAAATATATATATATATGTGTGTGTATATATAAATATATATATATATATATATATATATATATATATATATATATATATAATTATATATATAATAAATTTAAAATATTTCAAAAACAAGAATAATTTTAATATATATATTATTCAAAGTTTTTCGCCGATAAAACAGTACCAGCATCTTCAGGAAAAATATTTATGTAACAAAAAAAAATTGTTTTTGTTAAATAATTATTTTCCTGAAGATGCTGGTACTGTTTTATCGGCGAAAAACTTTGAATAATATATATATTAAAATTATTCTTGTTGTTGAAATATTTTTAATTTAGTAACTATATTACAAGAGAACAATATATATATATATATATATATATATATATATATACATAAAATTCTTGTGTCACAGTGTTTGTAACAACACTCCTCAATAAAGGCTTGGCCGATTCCTATGAAATTTCTTGTGTACATACAGTAGGTCTGAGTAGGACGTAAACTATTTTTCACAGCCCTAGGTGTTAAGGGTGGTCCAGAACAAAAATATTTGTTTACTTTATGTCATTTTTTTATTTTAATTTTTTTTTTATTTACCATTGAAACATACATATATGACCAAATTGTTACACTTCTACAACCAACCCCTCTTTTTTAAAAGCGATATTAGTACTTTAGCAGTTTTCTTCTATCGGCGGTCGATATTTGATCAGTTACCACTCAATCAGTTATTCCCGGCAACCGTGAACAGTTTTAATAAATATTTAATAGTTAATATTTCATAAGTAATAAACAATTTTCGAGTATTTACAGTAAATTCAGGCACTCTGAGTGTTTTCATTTGCGACTGTTATTGGTTAATGTCATCTCAAGATATACAGTGAATGCACAACAGTATCCAGCATGTCTTGCACTAGGCTTGCTGGAAGACGTCAACCAGTTGGACTGTATGATTAATGAAGCTGCATTGAACTGATCTCTATTCACTATCGTGTTAACTACATGTAGCCCTAGCTGAGACGTTATGGGATAATCACAAAGATTCAATGACTGATGATTAAAAGACAGATATCAAGAACACCTCAGTGCATACATTAAACCTCAAACTTACAACTCAAACTTAGCTACACACGCCATTAAAAACAAACACACATTCCCCACATTAGAAAATGTACACCTAAGAAAAAAGTTCAAAAAGTCCTCAAAATGACAATCTGGGAAAAACTACAAATTTAAAAATATAAAATAATATCATAAACGAACAAATACAAATAAAATTAAAAAAACAATAAATTATTCAACCTAATAGACAAATTTAACCCCAAGAAAAAAACTTAAAAGACTCGCACAGTGAAGTGAATCCGAAAATAGAACAATAACGTACACCACACCTTGTGACAATGGAAATTACATACAGCTCCACGTCTACTACAACCCCCGGTCAGTGATGCTCGATGATGGAGATACTATCAATCTTTGAAAGTTAACTCGCATAAATACCAAGTAATATTCTTGTTTAAGTACATATAGTGAAAGTGATATATATATATATATATATATATATATATATATATATATATATATATATATATATATACATTTGGTTTTAGGGTGTAAAAAATATTGGTTTTGTTTTAAAAATATTAGTTCTACTGCATATTATGGAAGGATTTTTATCTATACACTCAAATGAATCTTAGATATTTCAGGTTTTAAACGATGTATAATGTGTTTTTGTTTCAGGGGAAGTAAACACACAATGGAAAGAGAGGGGAAGGAATCAGAATGCAAAGTATGCGGGGACAAGGCTTCAGGAAAACACTATGGAGTGCCGAGCTGTGATGGTTGCAGAGGATTTTTCAAAAGGAGTATCAGAAGGTTGGTGCCTACCCGATATTGTAATTTTATGTTTTAAATGATTCAAGACTATCTACTTTCCTCGTATTTATATGTATATCCAGGCACAAACCAAAGCAAGAACACTCAGGCAACCTTGAAATCGTTGACAAAGATCTTCACATACAGAGCTGATACTTACAGGAAACATTTACAACTAAAAGTAATTGATAAGTTGTAAAATGCTGATATTACAAAGAGTAACCAGGGAAATACTGAGGAATGGGAGAAGAGTGAGGGTATTCTAAGAAACAATTACATCAATCCTCGTACATAGAGCTGACACTTCCAGAATCTTAAAAACTCAAAGACGATCAAAAACAGTGAAAATGCTAATATTGTAAAGATTATCCATGGAAAACTGAGGAATAGGAAGAGAGAAAGGATATTCAAGCAACCGTTTGTCAATTTAAACACATATAGAATTGAGACTCAACCAGAAACTGAAGAAACAATTAAAAAACGATTAGAAGCAGAGAATAACCAGGAAAACACTAAGGAATAGGAACACAAGAATATGTTATTTACATGTTGGATTGAAACAATCAATGCCAGGATTAGATAAAGAAAGAAACAATTAAAAAACGATTAGAAGCAGAGAATAACCAGGAAAACACTTAGGAATAGGAACACAAGAATATATTATTTACATGTTGGATTGAAACAATCAATGCCAGGATTAGATAAAGGAAGGAACAATTAAAAAACGATTAGAAGCAAAGAATAACCAGGAAAACACTTAGGAATAGGAACACAAGAATATATTATTTACATGTTGGATTGAAACAATCAATGCCAGGATTATATAAAGGAAAAAACAATAAAAAAACCGATTAGAAGCAGAGAATAACCAGGAAAACGCTTAGGAATAGGAACACAAGAATATATTATTTACATGTTGGATTGAAACAATCAATGCCAGGATTATATAAAGGAAAAAACAATAAAAAAACCGATTAGAAGCAGAGAATAACCAGGAAAACACTTAGGAATAGGAACACAAGAATATATTATTTACATGTTGGATTGAAACAATCAATGCCAGGATTAGATAAAGGAAGGAACAATAAAATAACGATTAGAAGCAGAGAATAACCAGGAAAACACTTAGGAATAGGAACACAAGAATATATTATTTACATGTTGGATTGAAACAATCAATGCCAGGATTAGATAAAGGAAGGAACAATAAAATAACGATTAGAAGCAGAGAATAACCAGGAAAACACTTAGGAATAGGAACACAAGAATATATTATTTACATGTTGGATTGAAACAATCAATGCCAGGATTAGATAAAGGAAGAAACAATAAAATAACGATTAGAAGCAGAGAATAACCAAGAAAACACTTAGGAATAGGAACACAAGAATATATTATTTACATGTTGGATTGAAACAATCAATGCCAGGATTAGACAAAGGAAGAAACAATAAAATAACGATTAGAAGCAGAGAATAACCAGGAAAACACTTAGGAATAGGAACACAAAAATATATTATTTACATGTTGGATTGAAACAATCAATGCCAGGATTAGACAAAGGAAGAAACAATAAAATAACGATTAGAAGCAGAGAATAACCAGGAAAACACTTAGGAATAGGAACACAAGAATATATTATTTACATGTTGGATTGAAACAATCAATGCCAGGATTAGACAAAGGAAGAAACAATAAAATAACGATTAGAAGCAGAGAATAACCAGGAAAACACTTAGGAATAGGAACACAAGAATATATTATTTACATGTTGGATTGAAACATTAAATGCCAGGATTAGATAAAGGAAGGAACAATTATGTGTAAAATGAATGAAAATTATAGCTTATATACTGTTACTGTAGCTGATACATTTCACACTTCTTTTTTAAAGTTCCACAGCTAAAAACAAAGTTCTATGAGCACAGTGCCAATATCATAACTGAAAAATCCACAACAAAATTTATTTTAAAATAAAATAATAATAATCAGCTAATTAATAACATTGTAAAGTAATCATCGCCAAAGGGTATAGCTACATTGATGCTTCAAAACAAAAATTATTTTGTTTTGTGACTTCGCTGTAGTTTTCTCATCTGGTGATAATGACTTAGTAATCAAAATAGCTCAAGGGTTTTAATATCATATAGCTTCAATGCATATTTTAAATACTTCTCTATAGTAGCTCTTTGTCTAAATGAGAATGGCTAAATAATTATATATTTATCCCATTATCAACTCGGACCAGAACTGTTTTCTTGATTACTTAAGGATAGTGTAAGGGTGGGGAAACTACATTAGGTGATAGGTTAAGGGGGTAATGATGTAAACCATTGTGTGTGAATTATAATGACATTACGTGTACTTTGAAATGTTTTTATATTTCAAACCATTCAGATGTATGGTGTCTGTTATTTAATTTAGTTTGTGCAGAATTTGTAAGGTTGATTAAATGTTTGTATAGTTGTGGTTTGTTAATAAAAAGCACTAAAAATATGTTTGGTTGAGGGTTATGTGTGCTTTTATCTGTTCTGGTAGGGTCTACATAGTGACCTTCTTGATTGGCCTATGTGGAAACTTGACGATGCATGCCTCAAGATAACGTGTAAAGAGTTTTAATCATTGCTAACTGTGGCAAGCTTGCTTGTAATCTGCTCCAAAACTATAGTGGGATCTTGGCAAAGCAGAATTGTGTGAATAAGTGTGTAAAAACATATTACAAATTGGTATGCATACAAAAATGATTAAAATTGTCCACTCAGTAACTAAGCAAACATTATTATAAACTTTTTTATCCTACTTATTAACAAATTGATGACGTTTTCTGTATTAACATCTGTATTTTGACCAATTTATTGCTATATCTCAGAGTTTTGCTAATTCCTATTCATTTTTGGCCAAAATAATCTAAACTAATGACTGACACTCCAACTTTTAAATAATAGATGCTATAAATTATAGATTTAAACTAAATAGTTTAATGTTCAAATACATTTTCAGCTAATGAGTTCCAATAATTAATAGTAATAAACAAAACACTTTTAAATGTTTCTAAACTTGCCTATAGTAGCACTTATAGGCAAGTTTAGAAACATTTAAACGTGATTAGTGATAACTAGTAGCTAGCGTGAAGATAGAATCAACAAATAGTAATAAACAGTAATTGCTAATGAGCAATTTTTTATAGTAGAAATATGGTTTCAGCATTTGAAAATAAAATATGCTCAAAACAAATCTCAGCTGAAAGTATAAAGATGTAAAGTAGGTAGCACCAAAACTTTAATTTTTGTTGTTGTCAGAAATGGTTACACTTTCGTTATAAAAATATGATAAATAGATTTCAAACATCAACTCATGCGTTGATAAAACCCAATAATGAACAATAGCTTTTCTGTATAGTTATAAATACCTGATGAACATTTCAATAACAATGGTGTCATTATCAGATGTAAATTAATACTGATGATCGACCTAATAGGATTAATTTAACCTCTGATAAAATCAGCCTCTGGATAAGGCGACATCATGAGTTGAATTTGTAATTATACTGTAATAGCTAAGTTAATGTCGATCTTAGATTAGGGTTTTATTTCTGTAACAATATATATTTTTAAAAAAGCTCTCTCAATTATTTGACTCAACAATACAAAAAAAACATTATTTTTGGGTGAATGTGTAAATGACTCTCTGATTGCAGAAACCTCGATTACGTGTGCAAAGAAGATGGGCATTGCGTGGTAGACGTCACAAGAAGAAACCAATGCCAAGCTTGTCGCTTTAAAAAATGTATCAGTGTGAATATGAAAAAAGATGGTAAGTATTATAGGCGTACATTATATACATTCACTATTTCTATGGCTGAAACCATTACATTACTTAAAAAGTAATGTTAAGTCTCACTACATAAGCAAACCTATGTTGTTTCACATAAGTAAGTAGTCCTCAAAAATAAGTTCTGGAACAATAGAATTTTTTGGTTCAGGGCCGTAAGGTTTAATTAGGATAGAAAAGTTATTTTTGTTGAATCAAAATCAGTTCATAATTATTCATTTTCTTTCTGGAATGGTTCCTTCTAGCCATTTCCTAGGAGAAAATTTCCTTTATATTTCTTACACATTTTCCTACATGCAATAAAACCCCAAGTGTAATAAAAACAACAACAATAAAAAAAAAAAATTCAATACAATGATTGAAGGTTGAAAAATACAACGGTTGATTTAAAACATTTGTTTAAACTATCAATGTTCGGCAACCAACAAGGTAAAAATGAATTGAGAAACTGTAGAAAATTTATTCTTTAAAAATTACAAAAACAAGTAATAAAAAATTTTTTTCAAGTCAATTCCTACTGACGTTCACAAAGAAAAATTTCATTCTAGTTAACCTAGAGCACTATGTATGATATTGTGTGGTAACCATGGCAACAGTTTTTAAAATAGAGATCTTGATGACAATGTGATAGGGTAAAAAATTCATATACATCTTTGAAAAATATATCTCTAGGTATTGGAAAAATGGTACAGTGCCAAGGCGCGCTAGAGTTCGAACATAAAGATTTTCAGTTTGAATCTTGCTGGACCCCACAATGCTCTTTTAATTCAATTATTTTAATAAATATATGAAATATGAAACGAAAATATAAAACAAATTAATTATTTCAATATTTGAACAAATTGTATTAACATCAATTTTCATCCACTATAGGTTAAAAAAAATTATTTGAACTTGATTGGATGAATAAAAATGTATTTTATAACCAATTGAAAATTTGCACAATATATATATCAGGAGAGTGTGAGCTAATAGAAGGAATATAATAGAAGGAGGATAATAAAATTGAAAAATAGATGACAAAATTTACTTCAAATATTGCTAAAAACGTTATAGAGATGATAAATTACAATGAGAAACACATAAACCATTCAAATATTGTTGTGGGCTATGAAAAACAGAAAATAAATTCTTTTAATGATTTTCCAAATTGAGATATGAGAAACTCTTTGAAAAATTGCATGTACCTGACTCAACTTAAGAAATCTATCAATAAACATACTGTAATGCATACATACTTATTGGGAAAAACAATACCACTGAGTCAATAATTTTCTGTCAATATGTAAAGATCTCTGGTATAACAGCTGGCTTTATCCCATGAGGGAAGAGAAGGGGTGTAAAGACAGTTCAAATAAAAACAAAGGGAATAAGCATATTTGTAAAAATAATGAATAATTTACTTTCTAAATGTAATAAAACTATTTTTAGCATTGCTTTAAACAACTTCTTTTAAAATTTGCTTCAAAAAGGTAAATCACCATTTTTTTGTAATAGACTGATCTTAAACAAGAATTATTTTTAAAAAATTAAAGTAAACTCCTACTGAGGTCAACAAAGTATTTTTTTTTATTTTTGTTACTTTTTAATTTATAATTACAGTTATTATAAATATGTGTATCAATATGTCAGAATTACAATATTAAGTGGCAAACTAGAAAGCAAATTTTATTGCAATTTTCCATTTTCCTCTCTTTACAGTATATGGTGTTGGACTATTTTTTTTGTTTGTTAATATTTATATGCTTTATTTTTTGTTCAATTCTTTCTATTAGTTCAAAATCTCCATATATATATATATATATATATATATATATATATATATATATATATATATATATATATATATATATATATATATATATCTTGCACAAATTTTCAATTGTTGATAACATACGGTTTTAATCATCTAGAATCAAATGCATTTTTGTTTTAACTGTTAGTCGATGACAATTGATGATAATACAGATTTTTCAAATATTTATTCATTAATTAAATTTTAAAAAGTCGATATCTCGGCCGGATTTGAAATGAATGAATCCATGTTTGAAATCCAGCACTTTGGCACTGAGCCAACTTTCCCATAGCTAGAAATCTGTTACTTAAAGATGTATATAAAAATCATAAGAGAAAAAGTTCCTTGGAACAATGAACCGTTTCAAGAGATGGAGAGAATGAGAAATTATAGGTCCGATTTGCTTCATTAATTAGAAACAAAAAAAGGAAAGGAAATAATCAGTAACAAAATAATAATAATCCAATACCGTATAATGTATAAAGAGGGAAATGATACATTTCAAAGCAATTTGCTTTCTATTTTGATACCGGTACTTAATATTGTGATATGTATGTACATATAAAATAAAAAGTAACTAAAATAAAATTTTTATTGTTGACCACAGTAGGAAATTACTTTTTTTCAAATTTATATCACTGTTTCTTTCTAATTTATGAAAGTGATAGTGGTATATAATTTCTTATTCTATCCATCTCTTGTAATGCTTCAATGGGTATATTGCAAGTAATCTTTCTCTTACAATTTCATATATATATATATATATATATATATATATATATATATATATATATATATATATGAAGTTAATGTATTACTATTGTAAGTAATTTTTCCACCAATGGTGGAAAAATTACTTACAATAGTAATACATTAACTTCATAAAGTCAGTGCAACGGAAAAACAATGGATAACGTTAAATATCAAGAATATATATATATATATATATATATATATATATATATACTGTATTTCTAGCTATGGGAAAGTTGGATCAGTGGTAAAGTTCTGAATTTCAAACATGTAGTCATTCAGATCGAATCTGACCAAGACATCAACTTTTTAAGTTTAATTTTTGAATAAATATTTGAAAAAACTGTAATAACATCAATTGTCATCCACTACAAGTTTTAAAAAATGTATTTGAATTTGATTGGATGAATAAAAGCATATTTTATTATAGTTTGAAAATTTGTACAAAATATATATATATATATATATATATATATATATATATATATATATATATATATAAATAAATATATATATATATATATATATATATATATATATATATATATATATATAAATAAATATATATATATATATATATATATATAAATATATATATATATATATATATATATATATATATATATATATATATATATATATACATATATATATTGATATTTTACGTTGTCTACAGTGATTCGACAATGGTCAAAGTGACTGAAAGGTGCTTCATCACACAAGGTAAAATTATTGCACTTAGTAGTGGATAAAAGTATTTACAATAGTAATATATCAACTTCATATATATATATATATATATATATATATATATATATATATATATATACATAAGGGGAATGTGAGTTAATAGAAGTAATTGAAAAAACAACCTTTTCGAGATCACCAATTTTTAAAAAAGACAAAACATTTTACAATTTGACAGAATTTTTGTACTGTAGTACTGTATCAATAAATCATTTGTAACAATAAAAGATTAAAAACAACTTCCCTTCAAGAGTCCAATCATTGAGGGTAACCACAATGAAATTAATTTTTCACTGGATGTATATTTCAGTACAACGTAACCATCTTCAGCAAGTTATCAATAAATAATTAAATTTGTTTTTTTTTGCATGTCAGTGTTTAGATGTACATCAAACTTGAAAATGAAACAATCAATATAAAACCAAAAAAAAACAAACATTCTTTCTAAGTGTATATTGATACAAGTACAATTAAAATCTAAATGTAAGACTGTACGATACACTGAAGGACCTGTTGCTACAGTTCATAGTGTTACAATACAATACTACAGAGTAATAGAGCATAATTATTTTAGAAAGTTCCATAGATTATATCATATCTTTATATTTCAGCTGTGCAACACGAAAGAGCACCACGATCCATTCAGAGTTGTATGTCAAGACGATACATTTCGCCATATCCAGTTCTCTACCAACCTACAATACCTGTTGGCATTCTTGCCCCTACGCCTTATTGGCACCCTTCTTCAGGTACAAGTGAAAACAATATCATTGAAAACGTATTAATTCTTGAGCCTATCTGTAAATTATCATTCTTGAGTCTAATCATTCCTTTTTACATTAGTTACTGATTCTTAATTATGAAATTACCTCTGGTTTTGGCATTTACCATCATAAAGATAAAAGCAATTCATTTTTATACTAGATTCACATATAATAAAAAAATAATACAAAGAGGACATCGGTCATTTTCTATATAAAATATTAAAATTACCCAGTGTATTGATTGCTAATTCTATTTTATTATTTTTTTATACCAAAATTAGTTTGTACTGACAATTGTCAGAAATCACTACTTCGATCATAAAAACAAATACTAAAAACAATAACCTATATATGAAATAACATGTTCAGTTTGTTATATTTTGTTTGACTAAATGTGGTTGTTTACATTGTTCAAAACTTATTGTAATCAGTTTATTGCAAGCATTTCATATTTTCCCAAACGTTCAAATAAAATTAGTTTTATCACAGACTAAAGGGGATTATACTATTACATAGATTTACTTTATCTAGCACTGCTGCTACTTTTCAAGCACTCCTATAAGATAAAACTCCATTTTTCTCTAGCCTTCCACATAGGTTTAATACATCCTTTGCAACATTTTTCTTTAAAGTGCATTTTATAGAAAAATGCGTGCAATGAATTTTGTCATGCTTGTAAGCACAACTGGTTCACGAATTACCCGATTTCATTCCGTTCTTCTAAAAGACATAAATACTTATATCATTTTTCTTAACAGTATCATATTTCTATAATGGTTTTTCCCTAAAAAAGAGTCTCATATAATAATACACTCCACAGAAACATTTTGACAAAACTTTATATTTTCTCTTAGTTAATATAACAATTAACTTCCCTTCACTCCAGTTGAGAACTTATTCCTGGGAAACTACCCTGTCCACTTGATGACATAATTTTCCCCTTAAACTAGCACCAGGAGAACATAAAGTTCATTTTTGAATTTTGTAGTCCATTACGTTTAATTTTTTAAATTTGTGAAAACTTACTGAAACAGAATGTTTTCAATCGCTATGTGGTGATCTTCATCAGTGTCTTATGCTTAGAGATGTTGGGTTAAGCGGTGACAGTTTAGACATCAACAAAAAAGGACCACATCTCAACACACTAGAATAATATGAAATTTACAGACACACTAAAACACAAAGTACAAACATATTAAATGAACAAACATAATACAAATCACACATACGCTTTGATACTATCGAAAACCTGCCTTTAAAACCATCACCGCTTAACCCAACAACTCCAAGCAGAAGACACTACTTAAGATTGCCACATAGTGATCAAAAACGTTCTGTCTCAGTAAGTTTTCACAAATTTACAAAATTTAAAGTTTGGATAGTCATAAACTAATGTTAAAGTGATTAGATTTTTGAAAGTTTATTTTTCCCAAAGTAAGGTTTTAGATATTTATTAAAAAAATAGTTAATCAAGAAATCAATCGGAATTTAAACATAGGTAGGCTTTAACATTGTAAAAACTAAGATATTCTTTTTATGTAAGTAAGAATTAAGCAAATAATTTGATGATTTCATACGAATGTACAGTTACCGTATAGGTTGTTTTTTTTTTTTTTTAATTGATAATTTGCTATATCATTACTTGCATGAGTTTTTTAAAATTCAAGTAAACTTTTTTAAACTTTCCTAGATAAAAATTTGATCTGCAACAGCCAATCAGCGTCAGTATCTAAGTTGGACTTTAATTTTTATATAATAAAATTGGAACTATTTACAATATATATTTTTTATTAAATTATATTGCGGTTTTTAGCATATTCTAAGCTTTTGGATCAGTTGTGTTGTACAGCATGCTTCTATCTTGGAAGGAAACTATGACTTCCATGGCTTATAGCAGTTTTTACACATTAAAATTGAAATTTTGCAAAATCTTATGATAGATAGTACAACAAATGTTATTTTCTATATTTTAAATCTCTGTCTATTATAATTTGGGCTGTACATTAATAATAAATAAGTACAATTTGTTTAGAGATATAGATAATTTAACCGAAGATATAAAATTTATTCCATTACAGAAAATATTCTAAAGTATATCAACAAAATTCAATTTTTTTTGCAGTTCTGGCAACTCCAACTTCTTCCATGAGTTATTTTAATGAGGTAGATCCAAATGCCAAGGAAGATGAGGTTTCAAGTTCTGAGGAGATTAAGCAAATTCCAGTACCTGGTAGGTATCTGGACCTTATTCTATTTATAATTAAATAGGCTAGTTGGTGAATGACTAGAGCACAGGCTTGACAGGTTCCAGTTTGAATGAATTACAAACCTGATTCGGTCAAGAAAAACATCTGGAAAACTGTTGTATGCTTGTTAGCGGCTTTTGCTGCACTGGGACGACAACAAATCACTTTTTAGGATTCTCTACAGATTAGATCCAACAAATGCACCTCATTGTAAGTTTTGTGGACATGGCAGTAAGAAGCTGGATCATGTTTTTTAAAATGTATACTTATTGTTTATAATTAAAAGCCAAGATAAGGAATTTTAAAATGTTATAATTTTTTGGGCATTTCTAACACATTTACTGCAGATGAGCCAATTAAAACATGCTACAGTTAATAAAATCTTCCTTCAAGGAATATGAACCATAAACCACTAGCAAAAATCTAAAACCTTTTTCCATTGGACAAGACATTGAATGTATTTAATGCAATAAACTTTAAAAAGATCTGAGGGATCTGCACTTAAAATAAGAAAGGTTTTCACTAAAAAATAGCCCCTACAAGGTGAAAAAAATTTTCCCTTCTCCAAAATATAAAGTTTAAGATCACTTGTTTTACCAGATCATGGAATATCAGAATACCATTACAATTTTAAATTCACGAGATTTCAACCTTGATTTCTAAGTTACGACAAAGTTACTGTAACCTTTACATTGCTAAACTGACTCCTGTAAGAACAACTGAAAACTTTTGGGTGAAATACGCAATTCTTCATTTATATATATTTTTACGGATTTCTCATTTATTAAAAAATTCTAAAAACGATAAAATGATTACTACTATGTTCAGCTATATATCTTAATGAGTGTTAGAGAAGATTTTTCTAATAAATAGTCACTTTGAAATCTGTACTATATACGAACAAGGTTAGCTCTGAAAAGATAAAATTATATGAAAAGACAGAATGATTTGAAAAAAAAATTTTTTATAAAGTTGATAACGAACTGAAATTTTATAAACGTTTTTATTTCAATATTTTTTTATGAATTTACATTAGTTTTCAGTTCAGGTAGTTGTAATATTACTATTTAAACATTGTCCCTAACAAAGATAAAATTCAAAACTTAATAAGTTAACAAAGTGATACTAACATTTCGAGATAGAAAGTGTACTATAATTAAAAGGTACTTAACTAAGTGAATATGTAATGGGCTTACTTGCTGGCGCATTTTGAAACAATTGTTCCTTTTACGAAGCAAAGCCTCATCCGTAAAAGGAACGAATGTTTCAAAACGCGTCAGCAAGTAAGTCATTACGTATTCACTTAGGTATAATTTACTTATTGTTTAATCAGTGAATTCAAGATGATTACATCAAGCAACTTTAATAGAATGTGTAGTTTAAAAAAAAATTCTTTCAGCTATCAGATTACTAACAGTGATATATATTATGGTAAATATATGCCATGAAAATATTATGTGAAGAGAAAACGAGTCCTTTATAAGAAATCGACTATCACTCACTTGCAACAAGATCTAGTGATATAAGATTTTCAATCAATGATTTGTAGTGTCATATTTAAAACCAACACAAGAAGTAAGTGTTCAAAACTCAATGTTTCAATACAAAGAACTTTTACTGTCTGCTTGGAAAATCAGCATTATATTTCCCTCCACTCTAAACCAAGAACTAAGTCGTTGCATTATTCAATACTGTGAGTCAGGGACAAGACTGTTACTCAACTGTGTTGTATTTGAGTGGGTTATTCGACATGACCAGCCTATACACAAACATACCAATCAAAGAAACAATAAGCATACTTCAACAAATGTTAATAGAAAATAACACATCAGATAACACAACCAAAGGAATAATAATACCAACAAAAACAATCACTTCTCAGAATTACTTCACATACAACAAATAATACACACAAAACAAAGGCTTACCCATGGGGTCCCCCATCTCAAGCATATTATCAGAAATATTCATACACAATCTAGAACAAAAATATATGATAAACAACAACAACAAATATACCCACAAAATAATATATTGGTACAGATACATAGATGGCATCTTAATCCTATACAACAGCAACATAAGACAGATAAACACCTTCCACAATTACATAAACAAATTACACAATAACATAACCTTCACTCTGGAAACAGAACAAAAGAATAAAATCAACTTCCTAGTTCTCACGATAACAAAGCAACAAACACACATTCAAAATATACAGGAAGCCCACCACCACTGACAGAGTTATACACTACACTTCCTATCACCCCATACAACACAAACATGCTGCCTTCCACTCCATGATATACATACTAATCAATATGCCCATGAACAATGAAGAAAATACGTAATTGCCTTATTCTTAACTACAAAATACACTTACAATCAAATACTATATTTGGGCACATAATTAACAACTACTCTATTAACAAGTACTTGCTGACGCGTTTCAAAACGATCGTTCCTTTTTCGAAGCTAACCTTCTACTAGCGGCTTCTGGCTCTTTACAAACGGTTTGACAGGGTTGGATTTATGACATTGGGTGAGGTGTCGGCGTCTTGTGTGATGTATTTGAAAAGACTATTGGCTTCAAAGTGTGTGTGGTCATTAAGTATATTTTCCCTGTCTGTTGCGTAGTGTTTGTAGATTTCATATTTTTCTAAGGTTGTTAGTTTTTTTTACTCTGTTTTAATGTGTGTAGAATATTTAAATTAGTGTGTATGTCGGTATCTGTGTGTTGGGTGTTATTTAGGTGTTTTGCGTAGCTGGATTTAGGGTTTGTTTGTTTTGTTTGGGTAATGTGTTCATCGAAGCGTGTGTAGAATGACCTGCCGATTTGACCGATGTAATAGTTGGGACAATCATTGCAAGTTAATTTGTAAATACCTGAGAGTTTGTATATGTCAGTTTCTTTTTGAAAAGGTTGTATATGTTTTCTTAGCGTGTTTGTTTTTTTGTAGGATATTTGGTAAAGGAGTTTTTTAAATGTGGAGGCTATTTTGTGTGTTTTTATTGGGGTAGGTGAGGGATATGTATTTGTTATTTTTTGTGTGGTTTGTTTGTGTGGCTGTTAGATGGTGCTTATGTTTTATTTTCCTGAGAATGTTGTCTAGGACTGTGTGTTGGTAGCCGTTTTGTTGGGCGATGTATTTTATGGTATTAAGTTCTTCGTCGTAGTCTTTCTGTAGCATTGGTATGTTTATTAGGCGGTGTAACATATGATTAAAGGCAGCGTGTTTGTGTAATGTGGGGTGATTAGATGTATTATGTATGACCATATCTGTAGTTGTTGGTTTTCTGTATATTTTGAAATTATGTCTAGTGTTGTGTTTGGTGATAGTAAGATCTAGAAAGTTTATACTATTGTTTTCTTCTAACTCGAGAGTGAATGTGAGGTTTTCGTGTATGGTATTAATGTAATTATGTAGTTGTTTGATTTGCCTTTTGTTGCCGTTGTATAATATTAAAATGTCATCTACATATCTATGGTAGTAAATTATTTTATGTGTGTGGTTATTGTTCTGTAGAATATATTGTTGTTCGATGTGGTGTAGGAATATTTCTGCTAGGATGCCTGAGATAGGGGAACCCATTGGGAGGCCATCTTTATGTGTGTAGTATTTGCGTTGGTATGTAAAGTAGTTTTGTGATGTGATGAGTTTGGTCAGTGTGATTAATTCATGTGTGAGTTTATGTGGCGTGTATTTTGCTGTGAGCATATTTTGTAGTATGTTCAGTGTTTGTTCTAATGGCACATTAGTGTAAAGGTTTTTTATGTCGAATGATGCTATGGTGGAGTTGTGTGGTATGTGGATGTCTTGTATTTTGTGTATGAGGTCTATGTTATTGTGTATGTAGTCACTTAGTTAAGTAGTGTAAAATTAGTTTAATCAGTGAATTCAAGATGATTACATCAAGAAACTTCAATGAAGAAAAATTAATAAACTCAACACAATAAAATACATAGCCTATAAAAGTGGATACAAACACACATCAATAGACAACGTAATGTGCAAAACACAACACAACAATAACACACAAAATACATAGCAATAACATACCACAACACATTACAAAAAAATAGCTTCCTCCTTTCACAAACTTAAATACAAAGTAGCATTTAAAACATCCTACACAACTAAAAAAACCTACATAGTACAAAAACGCACCATAATCAACACAAAAGGGCAGGAGTATACATGATTACATGCAACAACAGCCCCAACTTTTATATAGAACAAACAGGGAGAACCTTTACAACAAGATACAAAGAACACATAAAAGACACAACCCAAATCAAGTAGCGTGATACACATAAAAAACTCACTACACTCACAAGACTAATACAGACACCAATCTAAAAATCATAAACTAGATCAACGAAAGCAACAAATTAAACACAACAGAAAACAACAAGGTAAACACCCCAAAAAAAATACACAACACATTCTAAACTACAAAATACACTTACAATCAAATACTATATTTGGGCACATAATTAACAACTACTCTATGAACAATAACAAACCACAGAACAGAAATACACTACAGACTCACACCAACACAACATCTCTGAGCAACAGTCTTGTCAGAAGCTCACAGTATTGAATAATGCGCTGACCTAGTGCGAAAACCTGTCTGCTGAAAAATATCATGAAATATATTTTTTGCCAAATTGATACTAAAAGTGTTGATTTTAGTTTCTGAAAATATGATGTTCTACAACTCATGTTACATTCACTGTAGATATGTCCAATAAGGAAAGCCTGTGTCTTCAGCCATTGTAATTTCAGTACAAAAAATTTTCCTAAGGTATGTAAGTTGACAGTCAATTCCCCTCTTTCACTGAAAATGTGTAACTTTCCTTAAAAATGTAACACTTCTTGATTAGTTCAAAGCTTAGTAAACAAGCAGTTTTTTCAACAGCTTATTGATTCTAACTGCAGATTTTCAGAATTTTAGAAAAAGAACGTAAACAGATTCTTTAATCACTACCATTTTAGAAAATGGCAAAAGTCTTAACACACAAGTGCAAACAAATAGCTGTGGCTTTCTGTATCTATACTTAAAGCAGAGTGTACACCTCTCTGATGTTCATATTAAGATATAAAAATTTCATTTAATTAGTCACAGGATGTGATCTTTAAAAGGGGATATATTCTAAAGAAGAAACATCAAGATATGGCGAGAATTGAAGTTATGGTAAAAAATAATATTTTTATATCCATATTTTTTATTATTTGTCACAGAAGCATACTGCACGAAATTATACTGGGGTGATACTAGAGTACATAGGAGAACATCTATCAACTGCAAATGCTCAGATATATAGTGCATGAAAATGTCATACAGATTATGGTGTAAGTAGCATGAATAACTCGATATCTAAAGTACACAAAAATTCAAATAAGGTGATAAGAATTTGAACACTGGGAATCTTAATTCCTAAGTACTGAAATTAAAAACTTGCTATGCAATGAGGAAAACACCATCAAGATTCTTCTGGAATTGTGATGACACAGATAATAGGGAAGCTAGAGGAAATTAACGTTGTGACTGCTTTACAGTTTTTCTACATTGAAGAAACTGTGTAGAAATGGATGTGAACCAATGGGATGGTTAGAGGAGGATGGGAGTTTAACTGATCCCTTGTTTTCATTTATATTCATCACAAAATTGAAGTTAACGATCATGATTTTATCGACAAATTTGCCTAACTAAAATAAAGAATAATTTATTTAGTTTTCTATAATAATTTTAATTCAAATTATTTTAGGCACATTCAAGAATAAACTTATTTTCTAAGCTATTAACAGTTCTTGAATTTTGTAGTCCATTACGTTCGGTGAATCTTATTAATAATTTAAACAATAGTTTATGACTACCCGAACTTTAAATTTAGTAAATTTGTTAAAACTTACTGAGACAGAACGGTTTTGATCGCTATGTGCCGATCTTCATCAGTGTCCAAGCAGAAGACGTTGGATGAAGATCGGCACATAGCGATCGAAAACGTTCTATCTCAGTAAGTATTAACAAATTTACTAAATTTAAAGTTCGGATAGTCATAA
Source organism: Prosapia bicincta (assembly GCA_036971475.1). NCBI lineage: Eukaryota > Metazoa > Arthropoda > Insecta > Hemiptera > Cercopidae > Prosapia > Prosapia bicincta. Next base: position 1,195,221 of record JBAIZL010000002.1, on the reverse strand, counting down.
ACTATTGTTTAAGTGATTAATATTAATAGTTGTTGCTATTTAAATGTTCCTCAATAATAGAAAATGTTAAATTTTTTCCTACCACTTTTCTTTAGGTAATTAAGTCTTGAAATAGAATAAATTTTAAAAAAGTTTAAAGAATTTAATAATTGTCTATTGCTTTAAATCAATTTTGGAAAATTTACATCTTGATAGAAACTTTCTTGGAGCATTATTTAAAAAAACATTCTATTTCTAAAGAAATTATGTGTAATATCTTATTTCAGAAACTCACAAAATGGAATGTACACATATATTTGACATGAGTTGTATATCACAAATATCATCAGACAGTATTTATGAGTCAGCAGCCAAACTACTTTATCTATCCATTAAGTATGCTCGCAGTATTCCTTCATTTCAACAGGTAATGTTTTAGCTAATGCATTCTTAATACAGATAACCTAGGCAAGACAGAATTTCGGATATCCTTGGTTTACATGTTTGGAAATATTTATCCCGTTATATTCTGCTCATTTTGCTATTTAATATTAACATATTTTAGATACAAGATGTATTATAAAACATTTGTTTTATCTCTTGTCTCTACTATTATAACATGTACAAACTTTAACTTATAATGTTAACATCCAACTAAGAGTAAATAGATACTGTTCAATTAATTTTAAGTTATTGGAACAAGAGTCAAATTATCACTTATTACACTTTTGCTATTACTTGCGGCCAGACTTTTTGTTAAATGAAGGTTGTTAAATTGTTAACTGACACTTAGAGGAAATATTTACATCTTACAACTTTCCTCCCGAGGGGAGGCTGAAGAAGTCGTAAGACAAAAACGTTTCCTCCAAGTGTAAGTTAACAATTTAATAACCTTTAGTTAACAAAAAGTCTGGTCGCAAGTAATAGCAAAAGTGTAGTAAGTAATTAACAACCAGCTCGTCATGAACAGCAACAAAATTTTGATATCAAATTATCAATTGCCAGAGGTAGTGTCTGCATACTTTAGTTACACTAAAATCACTTGGATATATCTTTCACTTGCCTATAGTAACACTTACTTTTATGATTGTTGAAGACGGCCATTTTGAAAGATGTGTTCCATTGTCTACTCAGACCGTAACTATGAGTTACGTCAACTCAAACTGGAGTTACAGCCTGAGTTGACAATGGAACACATCACCCTCAACAGTCACAAAAGTAGGTGCTACTATAGGCAAGGGTAACATATGTACAAGTGTTTTTAGTTAAAAACTAGTAGCTCACATGAAAATGGAATCAATTAATATTTAATTACACTATAAAAAATGATTAGTTATTACACAATAAACTTAAATCCTATTAGTATCAGTTGAAAAAGTGGCCTTTAACAGAATTACAATTTGTTTATAAATATTGATACCAAAATTATTTTAAAACAATAATAATCCTAAAAATATTTTCAAACTTTCAATTTTACAGTCACATCTCTTTTCCTCTCTCTCTCTCTCTCTCTCTCTCTCTCTCTCTCTCTCTCTCTCTCTCTCTCTCTCCTTCTCTCTTTCATGTGGAAGAAAAAAAAGACTAGTTTTTAACTATAGACAGAAGCAGTACAAAAGATTCTTTTATTTATTAAAATGGTTGTTGTAATCCTCTTGATTTCAGTGATTAAATCATAAATAATTATTAAAAGAACTAAGAGTAAATTCTTACCTTACTTGCTGGTTCATTTTGAAACCATTACCTCATTAACAAAACCTTTTACTCTTCAGGTTTAATTGAGCAGCAGGTTTAGCTTTGTCAGTGAATCGGCGGGTTCAAACCCCATCAGCAAGTAATTTCACAGTTTTCACTTAATTGTACAAATAATTACTTATGACTTATTTTAATATTTATTATTATTACTAAAACTCGGAGGGACCTTATCGGTGTACAGCACTTAGCTGCAGCCTTTGTACTCTCTTCCCATCCCTACCACAGGACTACCTTAGTGGATACCTACCTCTTTGCAGAAATTACCTGATGCTAAATCTTCTGATATCCTCTGGTGTACATACCTGCCAGCCAAACCACTTTCTCCTTGCAGCTCCCAAAGCAGGGCACTCACAGAGTATGTGGATTGGGCTTTCCTCTTGGTCCTCGTCGCATCTCTTGCACACAGGGGACCTAGATTTTCCAATTTTGTATCGGAACCTCCTCAGATTCCCATGGCCTGTGACCAGCTCTACAGTAGCTCTAAGTTGATATCTACTTAAGGAGAGTAGTTCTTTGCCCCACAAAATCTCCTGAGTAACCCCACAGTACCTTGGATTTGTTACACCCCAAGGTTGCATTCCATTCTTCCTTGCACAACCGGTCTATATGTGCCGTGATACTCTTGCGCCCCTCCTGAGGCATGGCCACTGCCCTCAGCAACGGTCCTTGAGTTATACACCCTTATTTTGCTAAGGCGTCGGCTCTCTCATACCCTATCCAGCCACAATGTCCTAGAATCCAGGTTAGGTTGAGTGAATTATACTTACTCAGCTCTGCTAGAGAAGCTATAGTCTCAGCCACCAGCCTAGAGCTGGTACTGGCCTTACCTAAAGCCTTCAGAGCTGCCTGACTGTCCGGAGCAAATCCAGATGGTCTTGCCCCTCCTGCCAAACCCTATTATTTCCTCAGCACATAGTATGATCGCGAGCACCTCCCCCTGAAAGACAGAGTTGTGGTCCTCCAGGCGATGACAAAATCTGTCTTGGTGTCTCGGTCCACTAAATCCTGCTCCCACTCCTTCCTTTATCTTGGACCCATCGGTGAACCAGATTTCACCATGTCTGGGTCTATACTCCGCCCATGCCTCTCTTGCAGGAATATGGATTTTGTAGTTTCCTTTTTCCCTTTTAAAAGACAGTATCTTATCCTGAGGTTCTATCCAGAGCTCCTTCAGTGAATACCCAAATAGCTGTTTATGACGTTTGCTACTTGTCTTCCACTGCCCGGTACAACTTAGCCGGTATGCAGTTTTCATTGCCTCCATCCTAATTTGAAGACTCAAGGATAGAAAACCCAACATAACCCTCATGGCCGCACATGGTGTGCTTCTCTTTGTAGCTGTTATGCCTCTAAGGAAGAGCCCCTGCGCGCGGTCCAGTATTCTTTTACTTGTTTCTTTCTGTGCCCTGTCACACCAGACGATTGAGGCAAAGACCAACCTCAGCACCACAATGGCGGAATAAATCTAGTTCATCTGACGTGGACCCAAACCCCATCTCGTGCCTATTGCTCCTCTGCATTGCCAGAATGTAGCTATGGCTTTTTGCACTTATCCTCCAAATGCTCACGCCAGAGTAGCTTCCTATCGAAAATAACTCCCAGATATTTAGCGCTCTCAACGTAGCTTATTTTGGTATTACCAACTTCCATCCCCTCCAGTGATTTAGTTTTATATCCCCTAGTGAAGATGAGTGCCACAGATTTCTCTCCTTGAATGCATAGTGCATTCTCCCTGCACCATGCTTCTGTTACCTTGAGTGCCTCTTGAAGCAGATCTTTGAGGACCTCTTCAAATGGTCCCCTAACAAGGATAGCTATATCATCCGCATATCCTACAACCTTGACACCCATTCCACTGAGCATTCTTAGTAGGCCGTCCACGACTAGACTCCACAGCAGAGGGGATAACACTCCACCCTGCGAGCAGCCCTCCGAGACCATCCTATTTATCGTGCACCCCATCCAGGATGAAGTACTTATCTGGTTTTCCAAGGAACTCATAATCCAATTTATAATTCCATCAGAAATCCCGTGATCCATAGCTGCTCTCTTGATGTTCAGTCTAGAGGTACTAAAAGCCCCCTCCACATCAAGAAAAGCCCCAATACATATCCCCTTGTTGTTGATCTGACCCTCAATAAAGTCCACGACCGACAACGGCGCAGTCTCCACTGACCTACCAGTCCGGTAGGCATGTTGGTCCTGATGAAGCGGATACTGCTTCAAAGGTCCCTCCTTCAAATAGTGGTCCACCAGCCTTTCCAGTGTCTTTAACATGCAAGATGTAAGGCTGATAGGTCTGAAGTCCTTTACCTCTGTGTAACCTTTCCTCCCCGGTTTGGGGATAAAGATAACTTTCATTTTGTTATTATAATAACTTTTACATTTATTTATGACTATCCATACTTTAATTTTATTATACATTTGTAAATACTTACTTATGTAAAAAATTATTTATTAACTACTTTTGTATTGTTAATAACACTTTAGAATTTCTGTCTCAAGAAGGTGGGTTCTACTCAAATTATATTGCCACAAAACTGACAAGGCAAGAACAAATATTTATAAATTTAAAAGTAAGAAAACTAATAATTAAATTGCTTATGTACTTTATTTCAGCTGTCAATAAGAGATCAAACTATACTTCTCGAAGAAACCTGGAACGAACTGTTTGTTCTAAGCATGTGTCAGTGGACTTTGCCTATTGATGAAGGTAGTGATGATTTGTTTCACGAAGCTTTAAAATTAATCAGAAAAAGAGTTTGAAAATCTGTTTTAAACATTTAGTATAATAATTACTGTGACAACTAATTATACTTTTATAACTAATCCAAATTGATCTTGATTATTTTCACATTAAATCTGCAAAGATCAATAGAGTAAAATAACATAATAAGGCAACCATGAAAACAAAACTAATAAATGTGAGCAATCCCTCTATTACAATCTGGCCTTCATTATATCCAACCTTGTCTAGAATCTGTCTTTTTTCAAGGGTTACCCCTTAACTTCTTATGTTGGAATACTGTTATCTTATGTAATATTATGTTAGAATTTTAGTTATTAGTCCTCGTTTAAACAAGATTTTTCACAATGGTTGAAATATCAATGGTGGTGGAGGAATATCATATATAGTGTGGATGTCTAGATGCAAACATCATAAAATGAAACTATTCACCTTTATTGAATGTTAATGGGGTACATTACAAATAGCAAAAATATCTTTTTTTTAAACTCTAGCTCAAAACTTACTACCTGTCTGTTTGTTACAAAAGTTGCAAAATTTTTTTTAATATTGTAACTAATACATTTCGAACCATAAACTTTAAAATTTCAACCATTGTTTGAATTGAAACCAATTTTAAAATGAAATATTTATGGTCTTAATGAGTTTTATACCTTGTTTTTTTATCTGGATTTTACCTGGGATTGTCCAAAGTCCAGTAAAAGCCAAGAATCTGGCAATGGTAATTATATATAGGGTCAAATGATTTTATTCGAATGTTAAAGTATAAGAATCATAAATCCACTAAATATGTTAATCCACACAAAATGTTAAAATAACATTTATTTCAAAAAGTGATACAACACAACAAAAACAATTAAAGTTGCTTGATGTAATCATTTTGAACTCACTGATTAAACTGTAAGTAATTATTGCATAACTGAGTAAATACGTTAGAGCTTGTGTCCTGACGTGTTTCGAAATAATCATTTCATTTACGAAGCTAACCTCCGTTGATGGCTATCACCAATAAATACATATCCCTCACATACCACAACAAACACACACACAAAATTTCTTGAACATTCAGAAAACTGAATTACCAAATATCATATAAGACAAGTATCATTTAAGACAACACATACAACACTTTCAACAACAAACAGACAAATACAATCTATCCAGTATATACAAAATAACATGTAACGACTGCACCAACTTCTTGACTATATTGGTCAAACCAATAGATCATTCACACACACTTCAAAGAACACATAACGACAAAAAAATAAAAATCCAACAGCTAGCTCGACAATCATATACAAAACCCGCAACTGACATACATGAACATTCATACTAATTTAAATATTCTCCACATAATAAACCATAGTAAAAAACTAACAACTACAGAAAAATATGAAATATACAAACATCAGGCAACATAAAGAAAATATCCTAAACGACCACACACTTTAAATCCAACACCCTTTCCATTACATAATAAACGACCAATTTAACCCACCCCCACTACACTCATAAAACATAAGCCCTCAACCTTTTACCTCGTGTGACAACCATCGGTGGACATTAGCTAAGTAAATAAAATTATTGTTTTGAAACACTTCAGCATGTAAGTTCTAAAGTATTCACTCGGTTATGCAATAATTACTTATAGTACAAAATACAATGCCTGAATATATTAAAAAGCACAAGATCAAAACTGGTTATCAGAGGACTACAGTAGTATGCCAGCTTGATAAGTAAGATAAAGGCAAAACATTTGCTTCCTTGATCTCATATTTGCTTCCTTAATCTTTAGTAGAGGGAAAAGAAATTATGCTAAACTATTATATAGAATTATTATTTTAAAAAAAGCAAACAGTAAGTAAGTGTTCCAAAACTTAAAGGAGATGCTATTTTACAAATTTCCTTATGCATGTAAACTGTATATAAAGACCTGTATTCTAAGTGAGTTTTTATAATTCTTATATTTTTTCTAGACTTGTATTATTTTTGTAGAATCAGACAAGTCAGTTTTCCTGAGAGCTGATCAATTAATCAAATGTTTCTTACTAGTAAATTGTTAATAATAGATTTTAATAATATCTATTACAGTGTCATTAGTGAGAGGAAGTTTGACGCCGTTATCAAGACACAATTCTCTCAGAGAAGATGCAAGGAAGCTGTCTGAAACAATCAACAAATTCTCTGCTTTGCGTGTAGACCACACAGAATATGCCTGTCTAAAGGCTGTTGTTTTGTTTAGATCAGGTAATGAAACAATTTTGTTTAACAGATAATTCACTTAGACAATTTGATTTTATATAGAGCTTTTGTGAATGTCTTTTTTTCAAACTATGTGTTTTGAAACTCAATTCAATAATTGCTTTTATTTTAACTACCCATATGTCTAGGGTAGTTAGAGATATTTTAATAGAAAGAAAAAATCCTTAGCCATAAAAAAGTGGATAAAGCAGTTATATAACCTTTATGCACATTTAATTCCCACACTATTACCTGTGAGCTAATTGTGCTACCAAAATGGGCTAAAGGTTTTGTGACTATTGTGTTATTTTCTTTTCAACTAAACACTTTTTAATTTAATATTAGTGAAATTTTATTATGCTCAAATTTAGTAAAAAAATATAATACAACAAGTTTACTCAACTGAGATGAGGTATTTTTAGCAGTTTGTAATGGAAGCAACAATCCACGATGCTGTAAATACCCCCAAAGAAAAACTTTGAATAGTGCTAGAAAGGGTGAATACTACTTTTCCAGACCAGAGCAAATAAACTGATCAAATCAGTAGTTGAGGGCAGCATTAATTAACCAATCACATAATGTTCTTGAAAAGATGTCCTTTTTTGTTAAACAAAGTTTTCTGATTTATTTTGTATTGAGGAAAGAGCAGTAGCTATAGAACTTCAAGTTAAAAGACTGGTTATCTTAACTTCAATAAAGAAAATACAATATCAAGAGCACAGTGTTACTATATATTACAGTAAAAATATTGGAAACAACCCCAATAGCACAAAATATTTTAAAAATTAACTGATAATACAAGTTATTTTTGATTAAACCCTTATGTACATTTCAATGACCATGGCATCATCATCAGAGGGTCTTATTACAAAATTACAATCTAGCAAATAATAAGTTACAAACCAGACTGGCCTAATTTATATTTTAGTTTGTAGGTCAGTCTAGTTTGTAACTTATTGTTTTCTAGATTGTAATTGTTAATAAGACAATGGATGATGTCATGGCCATCAAAATGTACATGAGGATTTAATCTTAAAGTAACTTGCATTAACAGTAGTTTTTGATTATTTTTGTGCTATTGGGGTTATTTACAATATTTTTATAGTTCAATTGGAAAAGGGGTCAATATGTTGTACTATTTTACAGAGTGCCTAGAGACTCAAGTTTACAATAGTTTGAGCCATACTATCATGGGATTCACTAAAAAATAGTTTTTGGTGTTCTCATTGAAATAATAACAGGGGATTTTCTAAGATGAGCACAACAATACCATTTGCCTATTTATTGAGATGAAATTTTGACTCATAACTTAAGATAGCATGATGAAAAAAATTGTTGTTTTATACAGTCAAATTTGTTTGCAAAGCTAGAGAGCAAATATTGATGTTTAGATGACAAACTCTGAACTGGCTATGAACAATAAAAACAACAAATGTTTACCATTCACAAAGATAGCAAGTTGAAAACTTAAATCTAACTTTGCTGCAGAAGTATAAAAAACAAGAGTTTCAGCAGCTTATCTCATGACCAGAATCACTTGCAAATGTCATTGTATTTTTTAATGCAAAGGTTGCTATTGTAGCAGTTTTATCAAAAGGGAGATAATATGTAAGAACGTTTAGGATACAGGGCAAGTTGTAAGACACCTGTGAACACTTGGGAAAGAACTGTATAACCAGTGAACTCTGTTACATACATGTTGGGGAAGATACAACGAATTTACTGGCAAAAAATGGAATAAGAATGTAATCCAACATACAACACATCCATACAATTCCAACACTAACAAGACAAAATACTATGGTTTATTTCTCAGGAATTAAATTTTAAGTTAAAAGCAAACCAGAGTTCTGGAGAGTTGTTCTGGACTGATATTAGAAAGTTTTAAGAAGAAGCCTGCAAGAAACATGAGACTCACTTTAAATTGAAAATGTGTTAGGTCATCTTAAAATTCACCTTCACAGGTTTTACAGACCAATGAACTTTGAAAAAAAACAAAAATTAAAGAATATAAATTGAATCTCAACAGATGGAGTTTCCTCAGCAAAGAATTGCAAATGAAGAAGTTATGTGGTGGTATATATTAAGAAGCACTGCCAAATAGATTGAATAGCCCTACAGAAAACCATACTAAGAAACAAGCTTACTAGCTTACTTATTTCCTTATTCAGTTTAGATGTTTTGTGTATTATCTATATTGCCTCTCATTAAGCCAAATTCTTGTCATACAACTTTATTTTAAAATTGTCTTAGAAAACACTCTTCTTTTAAATTAAGTCTTTCTTCTGCAATCATAATGGGTAACTTTTTTTCTAATTGTGTTTGATAACTAATTTTCAAACCAACTCAAGTTTTATATTTGATGTTACAGAAAGCCGGGGATTAAGAGAACCACTTCACATTGAGTTGTTGCAAGACCAAACTCATGTCATGTTACATGAGTACTGCCTAACTCGAAATAAAGCTCGTTTTGGAAAACTTCTTCTATCCTTACTTCTAGTCAGTAGTCACTCTAAACAAAGCATTCAAGAATTGTTTTTCCGAAAACCTAATGGCAACTTGACAATTGAAAGACTGCTTGTTGATATTTCTCCACGTTGAACATCAAAATCAGTTTGAATTTATTGCAATATGTACAAAAACAGTTGGGGCATTATGTAGTATTTGGAGAACATGTACAAGTAGTAGTAATACTGGTGTGGCAATAGAACTGACATAATTGCAATATGTACAAAAACAGTTGGGGCATTATGTAGTATTTGGAGAACATGTACGTGTAGTAGTAATACTGGTGTGACAATAGAACTGACATAATTGCAATATGTACAAAAACAGTTGGGGCATTATGTAGTATTTGGAGAACATGTACGAGTAGTAGTAATACTGGTGTGACAATAGAACTGACATAATTGCAATATGTACAAAAACAGTTGGGGCATTATGTAGTATTTGGAGAACATGTACGAGTAGTAGTAATACTGGTGTGACAATAGAACTGACATAATTGCAATATGTACAAAAACAGTTGGGGCATTATGTAGTATTTGGAGAACATGTACGAGTAGTAGTAATACTGGTGTGACAATAGAACTGACATAATTGAAAATTTGGTGTGATAAGTTTGATAATGTTTATATTATGTTTATATTTATATATCCATTGACCTTTAAGGCTACAAGTAATTCTAGAGAAAACCCTCTCTGTAATTTCAACTATTCTTCTCCTCTCCTTTATATTTCAATGACGCATTCTTAAATATATAATTATTTTATTTTCACTTGCATTAACACATCCTCCTCATTTATAAATATCCCCCTTAGTTGACTTAACAATTTACTCAGCAGTCACTGAAGCCTCATAAGGGCCCAAATTTAATTAGTTTATTTTAATAAATTTGATCGGATCACTGTCTCTATAGAGGACAGAAAACTCATTATTTCTGAATCTACACTGTTTCTGAATTCAAATGCCACTGCAAAGATACTTTGTTTAACCTATCAGCTCAATTTCCTCTGCTTTTAACAGGATATGGCACTCAGATCCATATGTTTGAATACTTTTAACAATAAATTTTTCACTAAAAACTTTTAAATGTTTATAAACTTGCCTATAGTAGCACTTACTTATGTTTGTTGAGCACGGCCATTTCGGGAAATGTGTCCCATTGTCAACTCAGACCGTAACTCAGGAGTAACAGGAGTTACGGTCTGAGTTGACCATAGGACACATCTCCCGAAACGGCCATCCTCAACAACAAACATAATTAAGTGCTACTATAGGCAAGTTTATAAACATTTAAAAGTGTTTAGTGATAATTAGTAGCTGTGAAGATGGAATCAACAAATAATAAATTTTTATGAAGACAAAGATTTACAAGATCTTTTCCCATGTCTTATATGGGATGAAAAATTAGATGATTGCCTTTATATTAAATTTAGTTCACTCTTTAAAAATTGTAATTGAAATTTGTATAATGATTCAAAACCTATTTAGTTTAACAGTTTGTTCAAAAAAATAATTTTAGAGGAAGATGACCAACTATGTGGGTATAGTGTACATACGAAATAATTTTGTAATGTGTTGTGATATCGGGTTATTTTTTATTAATAACAAAAGTTTAATTTAGAATTATTATAATATATATATATATATATATATATATATATATATATATATATATATATATATATATATATATATATATACACACACACCTATTAGGACAAAACACAAAATACCACAAATAAATCACAGGCTTGTAACAGACTAATTTTCACACCAGGTGAACAAGAAAATCTTTTAAAAATTATATTTTTAACATTCTTAAATTTAAACCATAAAAGTTCTTACTTCCTAGTATAAAAAATATCTTGTTATTTTTGCATGTCCACACTTATAATTTTACACACTAGTGTATAACTTTGTTTAATTTATGGAGAGTGCACCCTAGTTAATTTTAGGTGTTTGCTAAAACAACAATGTAATAGTATACTAATAACAACTACTTTTGTACCTAAACAAGTTGTTTGAGAACAAACTTTTGAAACATTGAGAATTCCACAATCTGGGACCCAAATATAAAATTAACCAAGAGAGATATGATATAAAACAAATAATAAATAACCTGTTTAAATCATTGAAATTATTAAACCAAATAAGCAATAATAATAATATTTCAAATATGGATTATATAGGGATGGGAATTGTTATTATTTTTTTGTTTTTATGTTCAACTTGAGCTCTTAGTTACACAACTGTCATATTTGTATTTTCCATATGTTTTAGTTGACTTTTGTAAAACAGTCATAAATGTTTTGTGCTTTCAAAGTTTTTTTTGTAATGAAAGCACAACTCAAATGTATGGAATAAAAATATGACAATGCTAGAAATGGCAATTAATTTCATATAAACCTTATAATAAAAATTAAAGGTTTTTTAATAACTAATTTATTTACAATATAGTTCATTAAGTATTAATATTTTAGCATGAAACCTTTTTCAAGAAATATTAAATAATAAATGTGTATTATTTGATTCTATCATCACTTGAGCTACTTTGATGAACATCTCACAACTACACAAACATAATATCAAACTTACAAATTCTACACAAACAAAACAAAAATAACCAACGGCACATGACCAAACCATATGAAATATAGAAACAATTAAAAGTACACTCTACACACATACTTAACATCCAATTACTTTGTAACTCCCATTCACTTTTCGACATTTAACCTCCCATACTCTTTAAAATTAGATCTAATATTCTTATCCTACCCCACGCCCACTCTAACATAAATAAAACCATGAAGCCAGTTACAGTCTGGGAATCCAGTTGATAATGTGACACATCTCCCGAAGTGGCTGTCCTTAATAATCAAAAAAGTAAGTGCTGCTATAGTAAGTGTAACATACCAATATATGTTCAAGTGTTTTTTAGTAAATAAGTTTGTACTGTAAATTTTATCTTAAGGTTTATATGTTACCTAAAAATACATTTAATAAAAATGTTATTTCATAAACTAGAAATATAGTTTAAAGTTTGTACAAACATAACCTAAGTTTACAAATGCATGCAAAACTTTAAAAAATCAACTTTTTTCATAAAACAGAACACTATTTTATACTAAATTTAATTGTCAAATAGATCTGGTTATTTTGTAGTATAGCAACAAAGTATTTGATTAAAATAAGGTGTATTGGAAGAAAACAAAATTAAGTTTACAAACATGAGCTGATCACAAACATATATATATATATATGTTGATGCCTAAGTTATCTTAGGGATTTGGAGGTAACCTTTTCAATTTAGTTATCAGTTAGTTTACATAGGAACTAACTCTTTAATATAATATAAAAATTCTTTCTGTTTTATAACTAAACCTCTAAACATATGTCAACTAGCTACTTTGAAGCTGTAATACAACACACCCACATAATAATAAAGGTAGAGTATAATATCCAGTAGAATAGAATCTCTCACAACATGAGGCCCACCAGAGATATAATAAAATCGTCCAGCTTCTATACTACAATTGTTGATTTAATGTTTGTAACTTTTCATTAAGTTCCTTATTTATTTTTGATTATCTTGTTCCGCTTCTTACTCAGTCCAAAACTTTAGACCTAGCTAAGAGAGTAAAAGACTTTTTTACATTCTTATCTGTTCCCTCACTCAGTTCAACTCTCAGGTCTTTTGAGCCAGATTATATAAGATGACTCCAGTGAAGTCTCTGAAGCCTACATCAAGCTTTCTTTTCAGTCACAGATCTTTCAAAACTGTGCATAATGATTTAGCAATGAATCAGTCAAATTTATAATTCAGCCTTCTGGCATTGAATTCAACTGAATGAAAATATCACTTCTGTCCTTTATCATATACAGTAATACCCCGTACTTAGGCGATAGGTGGGACCAGGCAATAACCGTGTAAGTCAGGGTATAATTTTACATAAAATCATAAAGGAATTATGTTTAATTGAGACCAAAAACTAAATAAACTAATAATTTAGAAGAAAAATGTGTATGTATAAAAATTTTAAATATGCAATACAACAAAAAAATTATATTATATACATACATATTGCAAAGAAGTAAGTAAAAAGAAGTTATTTTGACATAAAAGGCTTCATAAAATCTAGTAAATTCGTTTGACTAATTGAAGATTTTTTTCTTCTCATGCAAAATTTCCTCATAACTCGCTAATATTTTTTGTTTTACGGCAGCAATAGGCTCATTGTTTGAGTCCATGTTTTCCAAAATTTATAAACCATGCTCAATTAAACTAAGGCATTTTGTCAATTTTCTAACCGTCAATTCATCTTCAACGTCAACTGGGCCTAAAGAATCTGTGTTTTTAAGATCTTGCTCTTGCTCACACATTTCTATGAGCTCATCAATTAATTGTCAGCTCCTGGTTGGGTAAATCCAGCAGTTCTTGAACATCAGCATTATCCATTTCTAAATTGAGTTGTCTGGTAAAACCGAGAACTTCTTCAATCACATCAGCAATTTCATCAGATTCTGACACTGATTCTGCTTAAGTTTCAGGGGCAAAAAAAATACACACCTTTTTCCAAACGCCATTCAAAGTTTTTTGTGAAACTTCATTCCAATATTTCCAATAATTTTCAAAGGATCTAAGACGTTGAATTGTTTCCAAAAATCTTCAACAGAGAGTTCGTTGTTTTGTCTCATAGCATCATGCAATCATGCAGTCATGCAGATTCGCTAATGATCTTCTTGTGTTATAAGCTTTAAATGTTCTGATGCCCCCTGATCCATCGGTTGAAACAAACTAGTTAGGTTTGGTGGCAAAAATATGTCTTTCATGCGTGTGTCGAAATTGGTTAAAGTAGTAGGAGCTGCCAGGTGCATTGTCAATTAATAGCAATTCCTTTAAAAGGAATTTGTTTAGACCGACAATTACGTTCGACTTGAGGTATGAAATGATGACCAAACCCGTCCTCAAAAAGGGAAGCTGTCACCTAAGCCTTTCCATTTGATTTCAAAATCACGGGCAAACTAGCTTTAGAAATAGGTTTTAATGCCCTTGGATTTTCTGAGTGATAAACTATATGAGGTTGCAACTTATAGTTGCAAAACAGGCCAGTTTCTGCGTAACTCGAACAGCATTATTTAAAACCGTGTAACTTGAGAATCGCGTAAGACGAGGTAGTGTAAGTCAAGGTATTACTGTATATAATAACACAGTGATGCATATTTATTTGATTTGAATTCATGTTGCTTAGGAATGTTGGTATTCCACTTTATAGTTAATCTTACAAATATGCAGTTTTAATACAACTACTCTTTGAGCTTAGCTTGTGAAGTTATGTTCAAACAAATAAAAACATACACAATACTCATAAATTAATCATTTATTGACTCATACGCGTTTCAATAACAAAGTCATCATCATCAGTGAGTTGTAAGTTAGAGTTTGTAGTAGTAACACTACCTTACTAAGTTAAATGATTAATTTGTGAGTTTTGTGTATGTTTTTATTTGTTTTAAGTTTTTTGCAAAAGCTGAAGATTAGGTTATAAAGATATCACCACAACCTCTAGAGGAAATTTATAATCTTGGTTTTTTTTGTCAGCCACAAATTATAAAATTACCACTTTCTTCAATTATAGAAGGCTCCACTTTAAAATTTCTCTTCTTTAAATCTTCTTTCCTAGTTTAAGAAAGCTTAGAATGTATCCTAAGAAATATAAATAAATCTGAAAAAAATAGTAATTTCTATTATATATATATATATATATATAGATCTCTCAATCTCTCAGGCTCTGTGCCCACCCATATTACACTCACATGAAGACATAGCCCCTCCCATTTATATATTTGGCAAAGAATTACCATCACAGTATGAACTAAATCTGGTTATGTCAATTAAACATCAGTTAGTTTTTTAACTTTTAATAAAAGTATTTATGTAGTACAGTAGAGTCCCATATTCTGAATCCCACTATTCCAAAAATGCAGGGAGTGTAGAAAGGAGCGGGTTGATGAGTCTATTTTTAATTGCCTGTGGCCCTGCTGTGCTGTGTACCATCAAACATCACTAACTGTTCATTATGACTGGTTCTTAATCTGTCCAAAAATCTATCATTACTGTATTGAGATGGTACTACCAAATGCCCATACTCTTAATTTACACCTTTCGTTGATTATTGACCTCTCAGGTCACTGTTTATTAATAACTAAAAATCAGCTTATTCCGAATTTCTGTTAATCCAAACAAAGTTCGGTTGCAATTAGTTTGAAATAGCGGGACTCTACTGTATTTAAAAATATACTTAACACTAAAACTGATAACGCTCCAATCCTACATTATTAAACTTTATTCAGGCCTTGCACCACATAATATATCATAAAAAATTGTTATACACACACATAATATATGTATGTATTCAAACATCATAGTTTTCGTAATAAAATGACTCTGCTCCAGAGATGTTATCCTTGAGTATAGTGACCACAAACTGAGTAACAAGGGTCTATCGAAACTAAACATTTTTTTAAAAAACACTGACATAGTTCATTACGAACATGTCTCTTTAGGCTGGTTCACATCCTTGAGTATAGTGACCACAAACTGAGTAATAAGGGTTTATCGAAACTAAACATTTTTAAAAAAACAATGACGTAGTCCATTATGAACATGTCACTTTAGTCTGGTTCACATCCTTGAACATTGTGACCACAGAGTAACAAGGGTCTATTGAAACTAAACATTTTTAAAAAAACAATGACGTAGTTTATTATGAACATGTCACTTTAGTCTGGTTCACATGATTGAGGATGCACACCTCTTTCTGAAGGCAGTTTCAGTGCACTTGTACTTGTCCCCTGAAAACCTACACCACCCAAAAGTTTGAGAACCCCTGATATAAAGAAATGCCAATGCTGTTAAAAATAGAGAAAACTATCCAATCAAGGTTTAAATGAGTATAACCTAAAACCATCTCCTAAAACCATTACAATTTTTATAACATCAATGTAGTTGTTACTATAGGCAATTTTTAACATATTTTAATGTATCAATACATTTATATATGCATAATTCTAATTTTTCAAGTACAATGAAACCATTAAATGTTCTCTGTTAAAGTCTGAAGGACAATAGATTATAATAGAAATATGATTTAGACATAAATAATTTAACTACAAAAAAATTATAAATATCCTAAAATAGCATTTATCTTTTGTTTCCTCAAAACAAATCTTTTTATGGTATATGTACCAACCCTAAATTTTAAATTTATTATAATATGAATTGATGGTAATAAAAAGGAAGAGGGTGGAAAAGATTTAGGCTATGTAGGATTCCTAAAAGATTATAAATGGTAATTATATTTATAGTATTTGAAAATAGTATTACAACAAACATAAAAGTAGGGCCTACTCATATTAATAAAGTTTATAATTGTAAAAATGTACAATTGCAAAAGTTGACTCAAGTTTAAGATAGAAACAAATATTGTAACTTAGAAAATAGATATTTGTATGGTGTTGAATAAAAATAGCCTAGCATATGAAAAAAGTGTTAAAATGTAACTTATTATATTTTTTAAAATTGTGAATAATACTGATAATAAACTTATTTAAAAATTTTAATTTATAGTTGTAAATTCTTTCCTTATACTGATTTTGATAAACACTATCACTACACAATTTTAAAAGTAAAATAAGTTTAAATGTTTTTATTACAAATTAAAAACACACATAAATTAAGAAAAAATATCCAATCAAATCTTTTTTCCTTAGTATTACATCTGCATGAAATGGGAATTACAACCAAATAAATAGGCTCTATAAAAATCATGACTATCAAAGAAAATTAAACTCAAATTCCTTCCAAGGGCTTGAGAAGAACTTAAAATTTGTCCAAGTAAATATAAAATTAAAATAGGAAGAAAATATTGATAAGATAGAAGTAAATTACACTTTTTTTGTAATAACTTAACAAAAATCCACTACTTACTGATTTATTCAGCAAACACCTTTTGCACCTTTAGCACATTATTCAATGCTGTGAGTCACTCAGTACAAGATGTACAACACAAAATCTGCAAGTTTTAAGATAGAATTAGGTAAAATATTATTAGGAAAACATTAATATTATTAAGACCATACAAATATTTTAAAAAGCTGAATCAATAAAAAAGAATGTAATTAATATGGTTTAATTCGTTGTTCCTGGTTGATAAAATAAATAATAAATACAACTCTTAATGTATACTGAATATATCACTTCAACTTCAAAGGTGCAATTAATCTTTAGTATAATATATTGGGGTAGCTAAAATTGTCTTGTAGGTCAATCTAATTTTGTTTTTTTATTGTGATTATCTGGATTGAATACTACAATTCATGACAGGAAAACATTACCTGACAATCCATTCACTACTTTAACAGATACCTTATACGATGTATCAATGATGATCTATCTTTCTGACTTGATAATATGAATTTTGGTAATACTTAATCAATTAGGGGTCAACTTTGATTTTCGAAATTCATCTTCCTATGTTTAGTAATACTTTAAAATTTTTAATTATTTTGCAGTACTTTTTAAACGGCAACAATTTTTTTCAACTGTGGATGTTATGGAAAACAGGTTGTTTACCTGTTTATTCTAATTTATACTAGTTTATACTAATTTATTCATTTAACCCTAGATTACTTATGTCTAAATTTTGTCAAACGATTACTTATGTATTTCAAATTTGACTACTCCAATTTCATTTTTTTTTTTATTTGACAAAAATAGTGTTTTTGTCAATTTCTTAAACATAGTAATATCTCATACTTCTTTAGCGCTTGGAAAAAATATTATAGTCGCTAAGAATCCTACTATTAGAGAGAAAAATAATAATTATAGTGACTGTGTTTTTTAATAAAATAGTGAAATATCAATGTTTAAGAAATAATGTTAAAAAAATTTTATTTACAAAAAAACACAGAATGTAATCAATGACTGAGTTATAGAACAGTTTTTCGATAAAATGAAAGAGTTCTTTAATTCGTTAATGTTCTTGATTGATAAATGAAAAACGGCATTATTTACCACTCAAACAAGCTGTTTTACTAGCTGCCACACTCTACACAGCACATTGCTCAGTGTTATGGACATACTGGATGGTTGCAGTATGCACAGTAGCTAGTAGTCATTCTTCTGATGGCTGCTGGATAAAAATAACAAATATTTCTGGCTCCTGCTTGCTTCAGAGATGCTGGGTGGCTGGGATTCCAAGTAAGTCAGAAGTCTGTGATTTTACGATTTTCCACAAGTTAGGCATTTAAAGACGGGATCACATTTGCAGTTCAGTTACCTCCATTGCTACGTCAAAGATCAGAAGGAAATGTGATATGGGTATAATGTTGTGGGGTATAAGTGATTCTAGTACAGTCCCACATTGGAGCACGAATATTGACTGGATCAAGATGAGTGCTTCATAGATACTTATATTTAGCTTCAATGAATAAAGATTGTGAGATAAATAGGTTAAGATTAGGTTCATGACTAGGTGTGGCATTTACACTAAATAGAGGGTTGTCATTAGCTGGGGAATCGACATTATATGAAGAGTAGATGTTAGGTGGAGGATCGCCGTAAGGAGAAACGATATTAGGTGGCAAATCGGTGTCAAGTGGATGTCGAAGACATGAGGAGGTTCAGCGTTACACGGAGAATCACATGGTGTAAGTCCCCTGCAGCGTTTTTTTATTCCTGCAGAGTCAATACTCAGTATCACTGTCTGGCTATTTACTCGTAGTTGTGGCTCCAACTCCGGGATGGTAAGTCATGTCTGCATCTGTATAGTCCCTGAGTCCAAATAATTGACGTGATGTTCTTCTAGTACATTTTCATTTTTACAATCATACTTGGAAACCTATTTGAGATAGAACCACGTTCAAAAAACTCCTCATCACTAGAATCTTCTTAGATATTTTCTTGTTGTAGGTATGAAGGTACTGAGAAGATGGATGCGCGTGTACCACTCATTTGTCGGTTATGGCAATTTGTGAAACAGAGCGTCGTCATTTTGACGAGGTATAAGTAATCTAGGGTTAAAGTAATTTTTTTTAAATTTGTAACCCGATAGTATTTACTTTATAAAACAATATAAAAATATCAACAAAATTTCTTACTATTTAGTTTTATAAGAAGTTCCATGTTCTGAAACTTTAGACAGAGTTAGATGAGTGCACAAATAAGGATTTTATTTTACTTCTAAAACACACCAAACTTCAGAAGAACACACACAGTTAACAATTAAAAGTGCATCACTGTAAAGCACTTCATAAATTACACTATTACCAACAACTAACACAATGAAAAATTGGGCTTGCAAATGTAAAATATCATATTTTAACAGTGAGTGAAAATGGAATTAAGAAAGGCGAGCTTAAGTCCACCAGTCATATTTCTCCATATAAATCGTAATATTAATAATCGATTCTAGATAATTTACAAATAAAAATTAATAAATACATTGTCTATTTCAATTATTTATTTAATATAAATGAGTCATTCCATATCAAATCAACACACTTGAAACACAAATTTTAGCTCACCTCTTTTGATATTGATAAAATTTGGTACACTAATTGTTAATGCTAAGGTAAACGTCCCATTTAAACAAGATTTCTTCTTAAAAGAGTTACATTTATTGGTAATATTTTAGTAAAAGCCATTTGGGTTTGTTCACTATCATTTTTCCCAAGAGCTATGTTCTTCCTGTCATAGTTACAGGGTCTGATTTCATGAGAATGTTCTTAATTGAAATCCACAGGACATCTGGACGTCTAGGGTAAGAAAATGATTTGGCTGGTCTACATTGATGAAGAAAAGTTACTTTGACTTCATCTAGTTCTTCATTTTGTTCTAGAATATAGCTAAGCCACCAGTTCTTGTCATCCTCATAAATTACGTAGCCTGAAATTTCATCCATCTTAGGTTTATCAGGTGATTTAGTTACTTTCCTATCTAACTTATCTGATTCATTTGAAAAGTGTATCACAATACACTTGAAGTACTTTTGAGAATATATACATGAAACTGATGTGTTCCTTGGATGTCCAATGCTTCGCCAAGTTAGGGTTTCAACATCTTTTCGGAAGCAATGTAGTCTTCCTGTGTGGAGTAGGCAAAATCTACTTTTGGAATGTTTTCCACTTCCCATTCAAAAAGACCTCTTGGAGTTTGATTCTGATTCTTGTATGGTCTTTGTAAACCAGGTTGAGCTGCCAGTCTCTTAACACCACCCCTTAATCCATCACAAGGCTCTTTTCAATGGGCCGTTGCTGAAAAATGCCACTCAGCTTTTATGCTAAAATCTTCCTAATGAGGGCAAATGTTTAAGAAGGATTTCATATTTTTAAACTAAACAGTATAACTGTCAGAAAAAAATACATTTTTTTCGGAACGGTTTAAAATATGTACGACCTACATAAACCTTGAGATCAGTTATGGTCTGAGTTGACAATGAGTTACATCTCCCAAAACGGTTGTCCTCAACAAATAAAAGTAAGTGCTACTATAGGCAAGTTTGTAAATATTTATAAGTGTTTAGTGAGAACTAGTAGCTCACATGAAGATGGAATCAACAAATATTAAAATATGTCTTTCGGATAAGAAATTAGCTTCTTTTGAAGCAATGTGAAAACAGCGACTATATTGTGCTTTAGGCAATCAGAAACAATGACAAAGCTCAAATGCTCAGTTTTGTTGTTCTACCTATAATATACTGTATTACAAAAGGATGGACATAGACCTGCTAGCTTGTTTTGAATCAATGAAGAAAAATTTGCAGTAAAAACACCAAAATCAATGAAATATCATATTAAAAATTTCAGTACTACTTCACATTATGGAACTAAATACTTAAGAACTTAAAAAACAACTAGTAAACAAGGAATCTAGTCACTGAATGATTGCCTGGCTGAAGACAGTTGCTACTTGCTCAAGGACACAGACATGTTCCAACTAGATTTTCAATACTGCAGTTAAAAATTTTGTTTTTTAACCTATATAGGTTTAAACCTATAACCCAAGCTATAAAACCGATGTTTTGTTGATTATGTGGTTATTCAAAACAAGTGAAAAACAGTTTCAGTTTTTTGGCACTGATTCTATCACCATCCCATGTTTCTATTTTGGCAAGATGTCTATAAAATGCTAAATTTAAAAATTATGTACTTTTTTGAAAAAATTATAAACAAAATTTTTATTTGTATTTTGAAAACATACAACCTATAACATATTATATATCAATGAAAAGAGCTTGAAAAATTACACCACTTTCAGTTCTCTAGCTCAATTATAAGAGCTACTACGCTATTTTCAAAAACGTTTGTGTTTTCATGTTTTTTTAAAAAGTTTACATAGCCATATTTTTAAAACTATTGAATATAAAAATTTGGAAGTTTGTATTTTTGTTTACTTTTACACTTACAATCAGTGTACCAAATTTTATCATAATCTGAGGAGGTAAAGTAAATTGGGTGTGTTGATTTGGCATGGAATGAGTCAAATGCAAATATTTCTCTCCCCAATTTTGTGAATATGTAATGACATATGACAATTTTAGATAAAATACTGTCAATATTGTTGTATTAGAAAATGTTGAGACAACAGTCACAGGTTCCAAGTTCTCTGCTATAACCTTATAATCATACAGTTTAATTGGAAGGTGTTGTATTATATTATATCAATGTGTGATTATATAACTAATTTTGATAAGTTAATACTGTATATTGTATTCACAAGTCTTCTACCGTATTCCAGCATCTTCTAATTCTATATATTTCAGGATATATTGTGTAGGACTATGTGGTAAAAATTTGTTTAACCTTTTAGCTGCAACTGTAAAATTTATAAAGTAATTTTCTTTCAACTTTACATATTTTGTATGACAATTACCTTAATATAAAAATAATTATAAGTTGTACAAATATTTTTTTATTATTGTGGCATACTGATATCTAGGAACAGTAAAATTAAACCATAATATTTAAAAGTTTAGAGCTAAAACTAGTTTCTGAATTCTTTTTATTTAAATGTTTAATGAAAAAAATGGAGCTATTTAATATCATCAAGAAGTATATAAATTATATTTTGATCTTAAGAAGTACTGCAGTAGAAATTTTTACCTTTATACAATTTATATTATACAAAAATTAAAGAAAGTTAATTTAATGTGCTTTAAATCTGATCAAAAATTTAATTTATTACCTGTTTTAAACATCGATGATTAACTCATTTATTTTATTCAAAATAATATGGTAATTTACTATTCACGGTAATTAAAATATTGTACATAACGGATGTAATGAATTCCTAAAATTGAATTGTTACAAATGTTATGCCTCATATATATTCATAAACTAACAATTCCTCAACAATATCTCACTAAAAGCAGGGAAGAACAAATTGATGATATATATATATATAAAACAACATAGGTTATTAAAATACAAGAATATTTATTAATTTATATTCTTGTATAGATTATTTCTTCTGAATATAAATATTCTTGTATTTGAATAACCTATGTTGTTTTAGATTATTAAACAAGAAAACATATTTTATATTTATATTCTTGTATAGATTAGTTCTTTTGAATATAAATTAATAAATATTTTTGTATTTGAATAACTTATGTTGTTTTAGATTATTAAACAAGAAAACATATTATATATATATATATATATATATATATATATATATATATATATATATATATATATATATATAACGACTGCTATTCAAATACCATAATTATTTTTAATTATTATACAAGAAACATATATTATATTTATATATATATATATAGTATATAATTTATATTAAATATATGTTAGTTATTCCAGGAACAGTTTGATTTATTTTATGGTTGTGGAACCAGGAACAGTATTGTTACTGTTCTGTAAAGAGCTGTTACTTTTTATCTAGACACAAAAATAATGCAGTAGTAACGTTACAACGTTACAATGAACAGTTTAAGTTATATCACTTCTGTACTAGGTTCTTGTAAATATTTAACCTACAAACTTGTGCTTTGTTTTTAGTACAGCATGTTATTAACATTCTTCATAATTTTATTTAAATAATTTTTAATCACTATGCGAATAAGTAGAAATAAAAAAGCAACTAAATACTTAAATTTTTACTGCAACAATTATGGTTTCCACAAACCATTTCAAGTCCTTATCGATGGGACATTTTGCTTTGCAGCACTGAAGGTAAGTTGTAGGTATATAGATTAAATTACCATTATGATAGTTTTAAAATATCGAGTTAGGATGTACGGATTAATTTTTTAAAGTCGGTAATTATTGAGATCAGCGACTACCGCTCTGATCGGTGACATTTTTTTATTCCTTGTCAATTTGACCATGCTGAACACGAATGTGAAGTTATTTTTTATGGCAAACATGAATCAACATAAAATAAAATAACCTAGGTGCTTACCTTAGAGGTATTTGGATGAATAAAGTTGATATTGCACCGAGTTTGTAAATATTCAGTTTGATTCGCTCTAAAAACGAACCTACCTTGACCGAAACCCACCACCCACACTTTTTCTGGCCTATCTTTGTTAATGAAACAACCTTCACACACCTAAACTTGAAGTCGTCCGTGATCTTCACTGTGTTACAGCACTCAAACAGTTCGTCTTCGTCAGGAGCATGTTATGCGAACATAAAGCCTCAATGACCTGCTTTTCATTGTACAAATGAGCTTCAAAAGTAATGTGTGGCAATATCCGTACAGTCCATTGTCGCACATACACAGACACTAAATATGCGGTTGTTCGGTTGAAAAGTCAGGTGCATCAGTCGACCAATCGGAAAGCATTTTTCAGGTCTTGTGTTTACTATAACCAAGATGGTAAATTTTGGTTTGCCACTAAAAAAATACAGATTCACACCCTTTTCAATTCAAAAGTCACGTGGCCTCTGTCGGCCAATCAGAAAGCATCTTGCGGGTGACGTAATTTAGATTTGCCATTAAGATTCTCGCCTTTTTCACAAGAATTAAAAAATTTGCGTGATCAGAGCTTTAGTAAGCACTAAGTCAGGTTAGGTTAGTTTAGTTTATTTTATGTTAATTTATGTTTGCCGTAAAAAATAACTTCAGCATAGTAAAATTGACTAAGAATAAAAAAATTGCCGATCAGAGCGTTAGTCGCTGATCTTAATATTTACCTAAAAGTTTTGTAATGTATCAGTAATATAAAATTATTTTTTGCTTCTTTTAAAAATTTACAGTTTTAAATTTGGTATTTTCTCCCCGCTCCCATATAATTAATTTTAGCAAAGAAAATTATACTGGGCAATGCAGGAAGTCATCAGGAATACGAAAAAAATTATAAAGACTTCCGCTCACACCCCAAAAATGAAAAATCTTGGAAAATAGAAATCCTCCTCGACAGTTCACGTAAAACATTACTCATTAAACATTTTGGGTTTATTTTTTTGGCATAGTAATTCGTAAAATACCTCAAAATATAATTAAACTTGTTGTTGTATCCCAAAAGTTACAAATTAAAAAAAAAAAATCAGCTTTAACATAGCACTATGAGCACCACATTGAACCGACACATGAACCTTATAGAATTATGAAACTAGCATACATCTTATTTTTTTGCATTAGTAAGTCGCAAAATAACTCAAAAGTTCGAAACAAATAGTTACAGACACTATTTTACGCACAAAACCATTATTGTTTTGAATATTTATACACGTTTTATTTTCAACTTGGCCTAACTTTTACCGCACAAAGCAGTGTCATATTGACGTGTTAATTTTTTTTCAAAACTTGTAACTTTTTGGAAGTCAATAGCAAGTTTAATTACATTTGAGGCATTTCGCGAGTTATGACGTCAAAAAAATAAAGCCAAAACATTAAATTAGTAACGTTTTATGTATGCCGTGGAAGATGGGAGAATTTGATATTTTCCAGAATCTTCAATTTTTGGGGGGTCAGCGAAAGTTTTTATAATTTGTTTTTTGTATTCCTGATGACGTTCTGTATCACCCGGTATTAATTACTTTGCTAAATTCGATTACGTGCGAACAGGAAATAATTGCCCCAAATTTTATTATCTGTAATGTGTTCCACAGGATTTTTTACATCAATTGATAAAATATGTAATATAATATCATTTTTATAGAGTAATCTATATTAATTGCATAAATACTATCAATCAGTTTTATTGAGTCTATAAAGAGTATTTAATTTCCTTTCTACGTGTAATTGATATTGGCAAATAAAGTATGTGTAAAATAGAAATAATTATCATATAAAGTTGTGAGTGAAGTTATTTTAATATTTATCCAAACAATTTTAATTGTAGGGTGTGAGCAAGTTTTATTATTTTTCCCATCCCTCATAGCCCGGTATGGAATGGTCAACATTGGCAGGAATGATTTTTATTCCAATATCATTTACTTGTATAGATGCTATAATTACCCTCATGAATCATTTCAAATTTTGGTAATTGATTTCCTTACTTTGTAATATGGCAGTCTACTTACATGGCAAATCTATTTATTTTCGTTACATCATAATGCTGAGTTATCTTGACAAATTGGTTTCATAAAGACAATGAAGATAACTTATAACATAAATAACTAACCTCAAACCTAATTTGTTATTTTAATCCTTGAGTCCTAATACTCTAATAGATCCATTATTCCTAAGGCATTGTTTGAGTGACTACCCTTAGACGTAAAATTTTAAAAAATAAAACAATTTTTTTAATGTTCCAGCTACACACTAGTTTTCTTGACCTCATTTTTTCCTGACATACTCGAAGCACCATTACCTTGATTTTTACTGCACATTGCTTTAAGCACTATTCATACAAGTACTTTGTCACTTGCCTTCTTAGATGGGCAAAATGCTAATTTTTTCTCTGAGTTCTTAGTAGAACTGAATTTAAATCTTGTTAAACATCAGCAAGGAACCTCACAAAACCTAGACAAGGTTCATGTGCAATTCTTAAACAAAATTGTGCTTAGGTACAGTGGTTTATTCCATTTAAGTTTGTTTTGCAGTTTTTGTGTTGTATATCTTGAAGTTTTTCTTGTAAATTGCACTTTTTGGTATCAACTTGGTAAAAAAACCATGTGTCTGCTGAAATAGCAGTAAGTAGTGGTTTTTTTGCCAAGTTGATAACAAAAAAGTGTAATTAACTTTTGTTGTGAATGTACAATACATAGGATTCACATTAAAAATGTTTATTTTAATTTTTGCCCACCAAACCTAACAGGATACTTTTTTAACTGTATTATAATTTGGCCATAAATAGAAATGTAGATTAAAATAATGACATGTTTCATTAAATAAAGATTGAGCATGTAAAGTTTTAAGTATGTTGAAAAATAAGGTTTGTTGTTTACACTAGAACCACCTTGGTAATATTACAAGCAATTTGATAAATTAATCACTTTAATATTACTTTAAAACTATACAAACTTTAAATTTTGTAAAAACTTACTGAGACAGAATGTTTTTGATCGCTATGTGGTGATCTTCATTAGTGTCATCTGCTTGGAGTTGTTCGATTAAGCGGAGATGGTTTTAAAGGCAGGATTTCAATAGTATCAAAGAGTATCGAAAACCTGCCTTTAAAACCGTCATACATGGTGTTAAAACACACATACTTAACATCCAATTACATTGTAACTCACATTTACTTTTCAACATTTAACCCCCAATACTCTTCAAAAATAGATCTAATATTTTTATCCTACCCCACCCCCACTCTAACATAAATAAAAAAAACCCATGAGGCCAGTTGATAATGTGACACATCTCCTGAAATGGCTGTCCTCAATAATCAAAAAAGTAAGTGCTCCTATAGTAAGTGTAACAGAAGACACTGATGAAGATCGCCACATAGCGATCGAAAACAAGTCTCAGTAAGTTATTACAAATTTACAAAATTGAAAGTTCGGATAGTCTTAAACTAATGTTAAAGTGATTAATTAAATTTCACCCAACGTAATTGACTACAAAATTAAAGAATTTGATAAGGTTCATAAATGTGTTGTAGTATCAAAACCAAAACTATATTAGGAACTAAAAAATAATAAGACAAATAATGTGCTATTTGTGAAAAAACTTTAAAAATTGAGATAAAAAAATGATATTGAAAGAAGGAATGTCCCTGAAGATGGAATGTATGCCATGTTGGCTAGTAAGCTAATTGCTCTGTTTTTCTGGTAATAATATTTTTCTCTTACAGAATAAAGTTAATATAAAAGATCAAATACCAAAATACCTTGGAGGAGATGTCAAGCTTTTAACTACTCAGTGTGTAATTTTGGAAACTGAAAAACTAGGTAAGTTTATGCAGAATGTTTTTTTTTTTAAATTGGTTAAAATGATAAACTCAAAATCTGTTAAAAAAAATATATTTTTATTTACATTATTCGATTCCATTTTCATCTGAGCAACTCTTGTAGTTTTTTACTAAAAATACTTGTAAATATAGCAGTATGTTACTCTTGCCTATAGTAGCACTTACTTTTTTGTTATTATTGAGGACATTCATTTTGGGAGATTGACAAACTCAGATCGTAACTCCTTAGTTAAAAATTAGAATTATATAACAAGAATCTTACTTGGTGTATTTACGAGTCGACTTTTGTGAGCTATATTACAGTGCTCCCTTTTCAAGCATTAGAAGTCTGTGGTGTTTTTGTAGTAGTTCAACGTGTGAGACTTTGTTGTCATGTGGTTTAATGTTACAGTTTTATTTTGGTTTCTGTGTATTAAGGGGGGGGGGCTTAGATTGTCTGTTGTGTAATGGTAAGGGGCATTATGGTTAAAAATTTTGGTACTGTATTTTGCTATTTGTATAATTTTATTTTGGTATTTGTTAATAGGGTCTTAATTCTGTGCAATTGTTGGAATTTATGAATTATTCTGTTTTTGTAGTGTATTCTGTTTATGTTACTGTTGCATTGCTTTTGTCTGCTGTTGTTGATATTATTTTTAATGCTTGTATAGTTTTTTGCTTCAATTGGTTTATTTAATTCAATAATAACATAATAAACCTATCATACATAATCAATAAAATGATCAACAAGAAAATCACTACAAAAATAAAATACTAATGAATCCCAACGTCCATTGGATATGATACGTTGACAATGGAATATACACCTCCCAAAATAGAACAATAAATAATAATACTGTATCATCCCAAAAAAAATTAATAACTTACACCCAAAAAACATACCATGGAGGAAGAAATAAACAATAAAATACCTATTTAGACTTTACCATTTCAATAAATAAAATTAACTTAAATACTAGAATTTTAGGAAACCTATTAATACAAGACCAAACCATTCCAACTATTCTGGTTGTTCTGAGTCATAGAATAAATTTCAATACGAAAACGGAAGACAAGAGAAATAGTAGTATTAGACAGATGTGGTATTGAAAAAAAAAGTATGAGAGACAGAGCTTGGAGATGTTATAAGTATGAGTCTACACAACAATCTGTTCGACTAAGTATGGGTTATATCAACCTGTTCAAAAAATTGATGTAAATACTTTTCAGTTAGATTAGTTGTGTAAAATTAGGGCCAATTTTAGTATTGCATTCATTGGTTATCATAAATATTGGTTATTATTTTTGTAATGTAATTGTAAGTTTATTAGTTTAATATAAATATTTAAAGAGATTAAAATGCTTTCAAAATTTCCATGTTATTACAATATAAAATTACTTTCGACCAGACATTGTAGTAATATAAGTTGTTAAAATTATTAACTTACACTTGGAGGTAATGTTTTCATATATCAACTTCTTCAGTCTCACCAGTCCTTAAACAAAAACATTACCTCCAAGTGTAAGTTAATAATTTTAACAACTTATATTAATACAATGTCCGGTCGCAAGTAATTTCATATTGTAATAAGTGATTAACAACCAACTCATCATGAACAACAAATTTTCAAAATATAGATGTCAATTGCTGTTATTATGTGTTTTGTAACAGTTATTTTTAAAACTTGTTTTAAAGGAACAACGGTTTTTGGAGCAATGATGATTGTGAAGCAATTTCCGGTCCATCGTTGTGGTCATGAAAAAAAACCTCTTTTAGGATCTGAGTGTTTAACTTCAATGGTAGGAGAAAAGAACAAAGCAAGGTATGTATGCCATATTTGAAAGAAAATTTACTAACATGTTTAATGTTCCTATAGCCAAATTTTATACAGCTGCAACATTTTAAATTTTAAGGTATTGTTTCAACTTGTCTGAGGTGTTATAACTTTCAGGGTGTGGAATGATGCAAAAATACAGATAAGGCAATACAAAGATGAACTGGGCCTATATCTTTTGTAGGTGGTCTGTTTGGATATTTTTGGGCATCATTTAGTTTTGTTCAAACCCTGATGCTATTTACAGTAACTGATAACCAAAGATTTTCCTTTTTTTCTAATATTGTACTTTTTAATTGTCTTTCAGAAAATAATTACATAATTTGCTTTCCACAAAAAAATTTAAAAACTTTAAAAAATAGACTTTATCTGAATTAAAGGAAATTTATAAAATTATCTCTTATTACTTTGACAAAATTAGGTATAAATATTTGAAAACATAACTCTGAAATGATTATATATTTTATTCCTCTAGTAGGGTTGACATGACACTATTAAGTTGCTATAATATATATTTTAGTTTTTTAAAATGACATTATACTATTTTGGAATTATTTTATTATGTTGTACAACATAACTAGAAATTGTATTTTGACGTATTATTTGGATTTAGAATTTTAAATATAAAGATTTTATAAGATATTTTGTTTTGTTGGGAAATATAAGCTTAAACCTTAAAAACTGCTGTTTGTAAGTACCCATTTCTATAATAAATATTTTTAGAACATAAAAAAAGTTTTAATAACAAAACAACAACATATTGGCTTAAATATTCTTAATCTGTACAGTTGTGTGTCTTGTAATACAAACAGAAAATAAATTTATTTTATGGTTTACACTCTATTAATTGGAAAATAACTTCAAAGTCAATAAAGATACTTAAAACTAATTATCTAACAAAAATTAAAACTGTATGTTAAGTTATTACTCATTTTAAAATTTTATTTTTTCCGATATAAATGGATGCAAAAAAGGCATAAACCTAAATTAGAGATATCGTTGAAGAATATCTAGTATGAACCTTGTTTTGATCTCAATTTTTTTTTTTTTACTTATATCTCACATTCATATGCTGGTAGTAAGATGACTTTGTTGCCATTAAAAGTGATCAAGTGGTATTTTGCTTTACAGATTGTTCTAAATGCCTAAGATATAGTTCCATCCTTAAAGATGACTTTGTTGCCATTAAAAGTGATCGTGGTATTTTGCTTTACAGATTGTTCTAAATGCCTAAGATATAGTTCCATCCTTTTTTTATCTGCATTACTAGGGTAGGGTAAAAAGTTCTCGACCTGACAATGAAAAATCGTGATTTCATTGACATCAACAATCGTGGGAGGTGAACTCCCTTGACATCAACACACTTGGTCCAGCGTTTCTGCAACATCAGTATTCCTTTCTGGAAGTAAGAGTCTGGGAGGCTGTTAAAATATACATTGACGGACCTCTCAACGTCTTCATTTGGACGCGAAGCGTTTCCAGAAACAAATTTCTTCAGGTTTGAGAAGAGATGGAAGTGCCAAATCGGGAGAGTAAGGAGGATGGCCGAGTAGGCTACCCCAAATCTCACAAATTTTCCCAATGTCAACACACTTTTGTTAGCAGGTGCGTTTTCTTGATGAAAGATGACTTTTTTCTTCTTCAATCCAGGCATCTTCTCGCGAATTTTGACATCTGGTCAAGAAGGTTGGAACTCGTAATAGTTCTGCATTTTTCAAGGTAATTAATTAACAAGATCTCTTTGGAATCCCAAAACACACTGGCCATGGCCTTTCTGTCAAATCTGATTGACTTCGCTTTCTTTGGCGCATCCATTGTTTTGACTGGTGTTTAGTTTCGGCTGCGTAGTGGTGGACCCATATCTAATTGACAAATCAGCGTACAAAATCAGTCGGATTCTTCTCGAAACGGCTCTAACATTGCTGTTAATGTCATTTGCGAATTTGCTTTTGATCTGGATTCAGCAAATGTGGCAACCCCCTTGCGCAAAGCTTACGCATCGCTAATTATTCATGCAAGATGTTTTGCGGCTTCCTTCTGATATCCCCACAACCTCAGCTATCTACGCACCTTTACTATCCTATCATCCAACACGATATCATGCACCTTTTAGATAGTTTCTGGTGTGGTTGCAGTTTTTGACCATCCTTCATGTGGGTCATCTTCCAGCGATGTGCGTCCACATTTAAATTCAGCTTCCCACTTTTTAACAATTGACATTGAAGGGACAGAGTTCTTGTTACGCTTCAGTCAACTTTGGATGAATTTTATTAGGGGTTAATTCATTCAAAACAAAAAATTCTATCGTCGCACAATATTCAAGTTTATCCATTTTAACAAAAAATACACAACGTATACTAAAAAAAAAACCTGCACACCACCTACTTGAGGGAACAAGTTAAAGCTTATTATATGAACTAATGGCATGTGCACGCAGGGAAGAAAGATACATTTTTACTGATTGGAATGCCATCTCTGGGTCAGGCCGAGAACTTTTCACCCTGACGTAGAATGATATTTTTTCTCATAGCAATCAGTATTTTTTTTATAAGTTAGAATTCTCATTGAAGACATATATTCCTTCTTGGCAGAGACTCCTTGTGAGTTGTTGAACGTTCTAGGTACAAAACCCAAAAATATATTTAGCACCATAAGTAAATCATGTTTTGCATAACACTTTCAGAAACACCAGTCTCACAGACCACTTTATGTTTTTTGCCATTAAATGCCTAAATAACGACTAAAATTTATAGATCCTTCCTCAGTTATTGGCTAACTCATGTCAACTTTTTTCCTCATTGTTATTCAATCACTTAGGAAGCCGAAATTGTCACCAAAACTATTATATAATAATGAAATAGTGTGTAGTGAGGTTTTGAGTGAACTATTTTAACGTTGTGAGAAGTTTTCACTAGCTAAGCTGTAATTTTACTGTATAAAACTATCATTGTTGAGATTTGCTCCTCAAACACGTCAAGAGCTCTTTCATTGCATACTTTGCGGCTGCACTCTCTAGCAAATAAGAAGTTCACACTGAATACATTTGTGCTGTGCCTTCCTCTGCTTCAGAGAAAGAGGCTTTGAACATCTCTTTCTCTTCTCAATTGTCTCTGAGGACATGACTCCTCTCATTCCTTGGTCTCCAAGGGTATCACTCAAAGCTGTTTATATAGCATGACGTACTAGGCACCTCCTGAGTTGTGGGTTGACAAGAAAGTATTTCTTTTGTGAATCATTAAACAACAGTAACCCTTGCTAATGCTATAAATATTTTAAAAATCTTGATGTAGATTTCCCTAACACGTTCAGCATCATGAGAAGATTACAAACATACTGGCCATCACTCCCAGTCCTCTCAGCAATGGGTTTAACCAGTACCAGCGCTACACGTGGGAACAAGACCACGCCCATTAATGAGATGGATCTTACTTAAAAACTAAACAATAAAATACCATTGTCAATAATATAGTTCATGATATATTTATTATTATTAATGGTGTGATTAGTAACAGTTACATTTGTTTTAATTATTTATTTATTTATTGTTATTTAGTATTCACATTGTTTGGTATATTAGTTTTTAAGTAAGATCTGTCACGTTAGGTTAGTTGCAGCAATAGACTTGTTCGTACGTGTAGTGGTGGAATTGGTTAAATCAGTTGCTGTTTGAGGAGTAGGCTCATTCCGAGTAGTTATTGTGCCTTAAGTCTTTAGATCCCAGTATGTTCTAACCTTCTGATTATGCTAACCATGTTAGCAAAATGTATATCAAGAATATTTAAATGTTTGTAGCAAGGCTTATTGTTATTTAAAGATTATAATTATGCTACTGTGTTCTGTATAGATTTTTCTTTTGTGAACTTCAACTTATTGTGTTAGTTGTACCACAGTAATTTAGATATAAAACAGGTGCATTTGATTTTGCAACACAGATCGCTCTATAAAAAACAGCCAAGGCCCATCACTTTGCTCTTCTTCTCGAAGAATAAACTGCATATTTTGTGAGGTTTTAGAAGCTCAGTATTTCTTGCTTTCTTTTCACTTTTTTAATTCCTATGGGTAATGCAACTGCCCAACAAACTCATTGTCAATATGAGTACAACTGTCTCATTTTCTTGGCAAGTTGGTGTAAGACCTGGTACTGTTAAACTCATATTTTGATGTCTGATCAAGGGGTCTTTAAGTTTTGAGAAATTCATTGGGTATTTCTCTCTTGTAATTTTTTAATGATTCCTATATATTTAAGATCAACATTCTCTAACTCTCCTATTGCATCAACTCTAGAAAACCAGTTATCTGCTGTAATATTGTGCATGTTTTTTATAAATGGGTTTGAACAAACAAATGAGGAATTGTATCAACCTTTTTTTTATTATGATACTAATAGGGAAGTGCCACACAATCATTTCCACTTCTAGTATAAATATAGGTATTGTACCGCTTAAATAAGGTATTGTACCGTATAAATATAGGTATTGTACCGCTGTTGCTTGGCATCAGCAAGATGCATCACTTTGCTACTGTATTTATGCAGCTTTTTAGGTATACACTCACTAAAACCTCATCTAAGCCAAAAATCGTCCTATACAGTCGAACCTCTGTATAACGAAGTCGATTATCCAGAGAAAAAAATTGTTGTAGAGAGGTATTCGTTATTGAAAGGTTGTGTTGTCAAGAATGCTGCCACCCAATCTTACTGATCTTACCGCATTCCCGCATACCGCACTACGTACGTACGGTAATAAAAGGGATACAGTATAATATCGCGAGCGTAGTTAATGTAATAGGCCAATGTTTTATAATGTCTCAATTTATTTGAATTCAAGTTGTTAAAAATGTTTTATTGATATTTTCAGAATGTTTCTTCATTGTACTGTATTAGATATCCATATTCAATATTTTTCATAGGGTCTACTCTGTATAGGCTATTATGATAAGTTATCTAATGCTTATGAAAACTTAGTCACAATCTTTTTTAAAATTTTTTTTCTGTAGTGTTTTTTTATTACTCCCTGATTGAGTGGTTGACGTATTGATGTAACATTTGGTGAAAAAAAAACACATTGACACTTTTCAGTTTGGAATTGATGTCATGCAGATGTGCAGTGCAATTTTCCTTTTCCAATCGTTACTTGCGATAAAGCCACAGTGTCCTAATGATACTGCAACATTGAAATGAGTGATACAAGAAAATGGTGGGAGGATGGGAATGTACTGTAGGTCTTAGAATTCCTAACCGATGAGTCACTGCATTCTTAACTGAACCGAACTATAACATGCAGTCAATTGCCGACATGTGTTTTGCCTACCATTCTTGGTTTTGTTGACCTACCTGCTGAAAATAAACAATTTCCTGGAAATGACATTGTGAGCTGCCGATACAACACTACATTTCTTCGGTTGAAGTGAAGAAAAAACTTTGTTATTGAGGTCCGAAATTCGTTACATAGAGGTAAATAAGCAGTATAACTTCTAAAATGTCATGGGACTAGGTAAAAACTCGTCATATAGAGGATTTTGTTATCTGGAGGTTCGTTATATAGAGGTTTGACTGTATATGGCTGAGGCTGCATGTGTGTAAACAGCTGTTTATTATGTTTTAACTTCCTGTTTAAAGCCTCTTTCGGTTTATTTTTTTCTGAAACAGAGCAGTCAAACTAGGAAAATTGATTATGTTAAATTTCCTAGGACAAAACTCAGTTAATTTTTAATGGAGTTATTATTAAAAAAAAATTATCTCAGTTTCTAAAGGATACTTGATCATTTGCAGGTACATAATTGCTACCCAAGACCGAGAGCTTCAACATATAGCCAGACATATTCCTGGAACTCCACTTTTGTATCTTCATACTAGGACTCCTACTCTAGAAGAACCATCAAGAGTGACCCTGAAAGATTCAGAAATTAAAATTAATGAAAGGTAAATCCTAAAGAATAATTTAAAAGAATTATCTTTTAATTAAAATAATATCTATTATTCTATGTGGTACTAAGCTCTGCCTCATTAGATGCACGGCAGCCAGTACAGGAGAGTGCTGGTGACTAGTGACAAGCAGGGACTTGCTTGTTGTAACCTGTAGCACTGCCTGAGTTAAGGCCCATTGTATAGAATGCCCAGGCAAAGTATGAAATGCAATTTGCTTCATACTTTGCTTGTCAATTTATAGAATGTCTAGGTTGACTTAATACATTGCCTTTAACATATGTAAAAATATTGCTAAGGCTCTGACTCATTAGATGCACGGCGGCCGGTACAGGAAAGTGCTGACGACTAGTGACAAGCAGGGACTTGCTTGTCGTAACCTGTAGCACTGCCTGAGTCAGTGCCCATTGTATAGAATGCCCAGGCAAAGTACGAAATGCAATTTGCTTAATACTTTGCCCATCAATTTTGGGCATTGTATAGAATGACTAAGCTGACTTAATACATTGCCTGTAACATATATGTAAAAATGTAATGTTGGTTTGTGTACACTTATTCTAGCCTCTGAAGTATTCCAAAATTGAACTTCTATGAAACCTATGGTTTATTTTTTTCTCGTTTCTTATCCATGCAACCACAATGTACCACAGCAAAGGGAGGCAGGGTACAACTATTTTTAAATAATTTTATTTATAGATAAAAATAACATATTAGAATATAAACATTAATATATAATCTTAATATTTTACTAAACGCAAATGTCAAGTCTAAATTAAAATAATCTAACCAATGTACAAAATGAACAGGTAATAGAACAGACACCATGAGGGTTAGGCCAACAGCAAATGTCTTATGAGAATTCACATGAAACTCGTTTGTGAATCATTGCCGTGCCAATGAATTGGTGATGGATAGCAGGTGACCAAGTGAAATGAATGCATAGCAGCTGCTATTTTATACAAAGCCAACATCCTTCACTGTACTTGAATTTTTGCAAACTTCAGTACACCCTGAAACTTGTGATAACTTTGAATAAAAATGTAAAAACCTTTAAATATACCCGTGTCAATATAAATGTAACTGTCAAGTCTAAACCAAAATAAAAACAATTTAAAAATTGAACAGATAATGGAACAACATAATGTGAAAGCAAATTTACAGATCACTTAGGCTAACAGTGAGTGTCTAATTTCCATTATCACTTAGGCTAACAGCAAGTGTCTAATGGGCATTAAAGAACTCATGTCAAACACGTACAGGCAAACTTCATATGCCATGAAAACAAATTAGTGAGGAATTTTACTGGGTCAAATAAAATAAATGCATTGAAGTAAACATTATCCTGCGCTTTATTTGAATTTTATGAACTTATAAATAAGAGATATCACATCATATCCATTTACCAATATTATGACCTACCAAGATATTCTATATTGCCCTTGGTAATGGTTGAACCATGCTCATGATTCCTTATTGATTGCATCAATAAAATTATCTGGTTATCATATACACAGTAAATTAAAGCAAATTTACAGATCACTTAGGCTAACAGTGAGTGTCTAATGGCCATTATCACTTAGGCTAACAGCAAGTGTCTAATGGGCATTAAAGAACTCATGTCAAACACTTACAGGCAAACTTCATATGCCATGAAAACAAATTAGTGAGGAATTTTACTGGGTCAAATAAAATAAATGCATTGAAGTAAACATTATCCTGGGCTTTATTTGAATTTTATGAACTTATAAATAAGAGATATCACATCATATCCATTTACCAATATTATGACCTACCAAGATATTCTAAATTGCCCTTGGAAATGGTTGAACCATGCTCATGATTCCATATTGATTGCATCAATAAAATTATCTGGTTCATATACACAGTAAATTATATATATACTGTCGATATTGTAGTTACCATCATTCTCCATCCTTTGTAAATGCCTTGCTGTTAGTGAAATAAACAACATACTTGTCCTTGCTTGGTTTTGTAAAATTCATTGTAAACAAGTTCAAATATAATATATCTTTCACTTTATCTATTAGGTTCCCTGTACTAGGAGGTGTCTATAATATATAAAACCCAAGTTTAACAAAATTTAGTTTATTGGCCTTACTGTTAACTTTAGCTCATAAATGGGTTGATGGATGACTATAGAAATATCTGGAAAGGAAATTTACTTTCAGTTTCCCTCACACTAAAGCAATTTATTTCTTACCTTTGGAGCTTCATGCTTTTAGAATGGATAAAACATATCATATGTATGTATATATTCAGTAATAAAATAACTGTAGTAGGAATAACTGTGACAGTAGGAAAAGATATCCCAAATTGCTCATGGTACCCATGAGACTCCTGGGTGAGAATCTACATAGATGGGTCTAGAATGCATGGTGAGACAAAAGCGGGAATATACAGTGATTACTTCTCACACTATTTTGCACTGAGCAATAACTCAACTGTTTTTGAGGCAGAACTGTTTGCCATCAATAAGGCACTTCAACAGCTGATTCTAAGACCATGGTTTAATACCATTATAGTTTTATTGGTAGACTATAAATCCTCATAACAAGCAATGGCTAATAATGATAATACGGGTAGTGATTGTACAGAATATAAAAAAGAATTATAAAATTGTAAAACACAATGTAATCAATATTGTAATGAAGGGGATCCCGTCTCATACGGGAATACAGGGAAATGAAGCCGCAGATGAACTTGCAAAGAGAGGGACTAAAATTGTTCAAAAGCCATCAAAAGTTCTATCACTCCAAGCAGGAATAAAAAGTATTGAAACATCTTACCAACAAGGTTTTAGGAATATGATGAAGGAAAGATTGAAGGACAAATCCTATAATGTGTTTGAGCTGTTTGGGGTGAATAGAACACCCTGTCCCAAGAAAAACATCTGTTGCTAGCTTCAGACTTGCCACAGGGCATGACTGTCTCGCCAAATATCTCAGCAGAATGAAAATATTAGAATCCAACAAGTGCACAATATGTGCATGCCAAACACCTATTATGGACAAGGACCACCTCCTGGTCTGCAGTGGACTAGATAAGGAAAGACAACAACGAAGGGACTTACCTGGATTGTAATAGGAGGCAAGATCTCAAATGACGTAAATCAAGTGACAGCCATTGGAAGAAGAAGAAGAGTAATGAAATAACATCCGATATCTCTAATACGATATATATATATATATATATATATATATATATATATATATATATATATATTGCTTTTGCTATATTGAACAATTATTTATACTGTAAGTAATTATTGCATAACTAAGTGAATACTTTTGAACTTACTTCCTGACCCATTTTGAAACAATATATCTCCAGTAGAGGGTCGGCTTTGTAAATGAAACTGTTTCGAAACACGTCAGTAAGTAAGTTCAAAAGTATTCATTTAGTTATGCAGTAATTACTAATAGTTTCATCAGGGAATTCAAGATGATTACAACAAGCAAAATTAATTATAATCAATTACACATTTATAGGTAATCATTTCTGTTTGTATAGTTTAATTTGTTGATATTTTTGCAAATTTTAAATTGTTTAAATAAATGTATGGTTACAAAATTACTTTTCAGTAAAAATATTTTGTTGAAATTCATTGAGTATTGCTGTAACAGTAATACCCTTCTCTGGCCATAAAGTATAAACTGTTATAAAAACTAATGTTTTGTTTACAGAACAAATTGAACAGTATAATCATTGATGTGCTAATAAGCCTGATGTGTCTAATAAGATTGTGTTTCAGGTTTGGAGTAAGAACTCAAGATGATGTCATGTTATCAGGTTTAAAAGAAACCACTTTTGGGCCTCAAAAAGATTTGAAACCAAAAAAAAAGAAACGAAAACATGAGCCAAACCCATTGTCTTGCAAAAAAAAGAAAAAGAAGCCCCAAAACAACCAAAATAAAAACCCAGAGGAAGGTAAACGTAAAAGGAAACGAATTAAAATTCCAAAACATGTAAAAGAAGTTTTAAATAAAGACAGATGATATTTTTACTAATTTTGTAGTTATTAACATCATACCTATTTAAAAAAATAGAGTACATTTGGAAATCCTAAATACAAATTTCTTTAGTTTTAACTGGGTGTACAAATTTCCTAAAAATTCTTGGCATTTCCAGAGGAGATATGGAATGACTGACGGATAACAAAGAGAAAGGTCAGTTTCATTGCTTAAGAATATAACATGTGCACAGCAATTGCTGTTTGTGGAGACACTCGGAACAGTTGCTTTATTAAAAATTTATTTTTTGTCACTAGCAAAATAAATTGTAGCTGTATAACTACACAATGTAATGTAGTTAATTTTTATTAAATTTCACATTATGCTTTCATAATTTCCAAAAATATCATTTTAAGTTATGAGTTACATTAGTGTACTAATGACAAATTTGAACATTGTCCCTTAGTATTTCACATCTTAGATATTGTTTAATATATATTGCATAAATGGATTGTAACTCTGCATATCTAATGTAGAGGGGCTTTTGATGTCACATGTAAGTATGTAAAAATTACATCCAATTAATATTACTTCCTCTTAAGAAATAATATCTCACTGTAATAAACTGAAATTCAAACATTTTTTTTAATAGTTGAAGCAGTCTTAAAAACAATATTCATAATCAACAATTACAATGTATAAAGTGAGAACTATGAATGCAACATCACAGCATTATGTGAGACAAATATGCAGCCGGTCACGTCAAATCTGTTGACAGTCACAAAAATAGTTTCAATATTTAATCAGATCTTTAAAGTAATATAGGCAGATCTGGAACTGAACATGAACATTGGTATAAGAGGATTAAGAAAAGCAGGAGAGTTTATTTAAAAAAAGGAAGAACTTTGGTGACATTAAAATTGTAACCAAATATAAAAGCCTGTGGATTTTGACAAATGGAATAGAAGGCTCTAGCTTAGTAAATACAATGAAAAAAAGAAGTAGGAAGATTTGGTAGTGAACAAAATCATTAGGATGTTTAGAGGAATACTGTTGAACATTACATAATGTTTAAACTTCGAACTAGAGGTACTAAAATACTGTTTTCTACTTATGTCAATAGCCTAAACTTCGAACTAGAGGTACTAAAATACTATTTTCTACTTATGTCAATAGCCTAAACTTCGAACTAGAGGTACTAAAATACTGTTTTCTACTTATGTCAATAGCCTAAACTTCGAACTAGAGGTACTAAAATACTGTTTTCTACTTATGTCAATAGCCTAAACTTCGAACTAGAGGTACTAAAATACTGTTTTCTACTTATGTCAATAGCCTAAACTTCGAACTAGAGGTACTAAAATACTGT
Source organism: Prosapia bicincta (assembly GCA_036971475.1). Lineage (NCBI taxonomy): Eukaryota > Metazoa > Arthropoda > Insecta > Hemiptera > Cercopidae > Prosapia > Prosapia bicincta. The sequence continues at coordinate 1,154,532 of JBAIZL010000002.1, read as the reverse complement.
TTTCTACTTATGTCAATAGCCTAAATTTCGAACTAGAGGTACTAAAATACTGTTTTCTACTTATGTCAATAGCCATTTTGGAAATATGCCCCATTTTTAACTCTGATAGTAACTGTACAGTAAAAAGTTGAGTGCTTCTTTAATACATGAGTGTTATTTGTAATAGAAAATGCATTTAAAACTAAATTAAAAGTAAAGAAAAATAGGAACTCGATTTAAAGAATCTGCTCTTGATAGAAAACGATCTCTGTTTATCAGGCAATCAGTCATTTTGACTTAAAGCTATAAATACATTATCTTAGAATACTAGTACTTATACATTTAGGAACAAAAATTGCTGATCTTTAATGGCGTTCATCTCACTTTTGGAACACCTAATGGCAACAGTTGGAAATTTGGGACAAAGGTAAAATAACATTCAAAAAATATTTAAAAAATTGTACATTTTATTATACAAATCTAAAATAACATTGTTGAAATTGTAAAAAAAATGTGGCAGTATTTCCAAAATAAAAGTACACAAAGTAATATAGAGAACAAAGTATACAAAATTTAAATTTTTGGATCCTTATTTCTTTATATACATAATTTACAATGTATCGCATATGATTTCTTCCTCTTATGTCACTTAAATTACACTTTCAAATCTCATATTCAATTTCAAAATATATTTGTATAACAAAACAATAAAAAAAGTGGAATTTCAGGCGCAGTTAAAGTCGGTGATAAGTGGCCTCCTAAAGGTATGAAGTAAGAGTCACTGGATATGATTGATTCTCAATACGGAAGGCTGTTGATGTACAATAATGTTTGCTGGCTAAAATACTCCACTAGTTTGCCGAGCTTCTGAATGAAACTCATTTCTTAACAGAGTTAAGTGATTTTAATGCATTAACTTGGCTAAGAAACACTTCAGACAGGGATAGTATGCTAATATTTCCCGTATTGTCTGTCGATAGCTTGAATTTGTCTCCAAACACACAACAGTATTTTTATTAATATACTAACTGCCTACTAACATGATAAAAAACAACTAAGGTTACTGACAGTAAACAAACAGTTTGTGCAGGTAGCCCCCTCCCACCATTTTTATTTGTACATGTATTTTTAGAATGGGCCAATGAATCCAACTGAATGTGATACTCAAAGTATGGAACTGCTAAAATACACACTAATTTATGTCTTCGTTCTCTTTAAATAGTTTGTATACTAGTTACTAGAAAAGTAGTGGCTTTCCTAGAGTGGGGTGAATGCCTGGACATTGTTGTTACTTTACATATATAGAGATGGTATTGGAGCAGTAAAATTCAAAAATATATTTCAACACATTAACACCCATGATTTTGAAAATTTACTTTTTTTTGAAAACTTGTTATTTAATTGTTTGTATGCATGTACAAAAGCCATATGTATAATTTTACAAAAATATCTCATACCTGTTACAAATGCATAGGGCCTAAAACTAGGATTCTGGGACAATCAAGTAACATTGCGCTAATTATGAGAATATATTCAGAAACAATATTGTTTACAATTATTATTTATCACCTTTGTTTTAAAAGTACTAAAATTATTTTGTCAAAATGAAATGATACACTTGAATTTTGTAGTCAATTACGCTCAGTGAATCATTTTAATTTATCTATCACTGATGTGATGAGTCTTTGTACAAAATTGCACTACACTTTTTACAAAAAGATGAGATGTTTCACATTGCAGTTCTCTCTCTCTCTATATATATATCTATTGATATAAAATTACCTCTTCCATTGTATCAGACATCTATGATGAATGTTGAGGATGTATTGGCTGCCTTCCCTTGCTTTAAAAAGTTTCTTTTCAGAAATGCAATAGCAACATTTCTTCTGAATTCAAGGAGATCCATGGTAAAGTGAGACTCCTTCCGTATACAATTGCCTTGTCAAGCATTCGTGTAAATAAACACCAGTACAACATTTTACCATGAATCTTATACTTCCCAACTAACCAATCATGGTGGTCAACTATACCCATGTATTTTTTGTAGGATTTTATAACATTTGGTTGTGGAACTGACATCTTCTACCTTGACGTCCTGCTCCAACATTATGTATGACGCAGGGGACAAGTGTAAAATTAGTCCCAACTGTAACACTTGTCATTCCACTTCAGAAACAGAACTTCACTTTCAGGAGTGAAAAGTGTCCCTTGGCTCTTTGGACAAATCATTGAATTCTTTAAAGGACATTTGCACAGACAGTTCTGCCTCGAAGAACCAATAGCTCTAAAACCAATATCTCTCAAATGTACAAACATCCGGTGGTAAAGATTGTAGAAAAATACCCTGTGGCTTTTGGGCTCTTGAACTGGACAAACATATTTAAAACAACATGGAATCCTTAACAAATTGGAGAAAGTAAATGGCACTATATAAACTCAGCGCCTAATGAGATAAACCAATGCCTCAATGTCCCAACATCCTATAAATAGGACAGCATGATTCAAAGATACATGATAAAACAGAAACACAATCTCTCTCCTTCAAATATACATTCTGTAGAGCTTAATAAATATGTTCTGGCAAAAATTTTGCATTTGAAATACAATGGCCATTATAAAAAAATATGAAAATCTTGCTGAGTGTTATACTAAAAATAATACTTCCAAATTAAACTCTTTTAATACTGAAAAGAGACATTCAATAAAAAAGTGACTATTATACTACTAAATATAGTATTTTTTCCATAAATAATAACCTAAAAACAAAAATATATTGAAACAAATTTAAAAAAATAAAATGTGAAGGACTTATTTATAGGAAGCTAGGCGTTGTTAACGTTGTTGCTGTAATAGCATACAAGAATCTACTTATTGCTTTACTCCTCTTTACAGTACATTAAACAAACATCCTAATTGTTTTTTTGAAAAGCTGACTTTCAAAATTAAAAGCAGTCAAGCCATATTCAAGAGTACAGAAATTGGTACCTTGAAGCTAGGTTGATAACAAATTCTGTAGTCCTACATTCTAACATTAAATATTCTAATTTACATTTAATTGACTTTTATTATTAGGCATGAGTTTGTCAAATTACAAAAACAACATGAAAATATAATTATTTTAAACCATTCTGTTTTAATGAACAAAACTTAATGAGCATTTAAAATAGATTTAGTTTTCCTGAATCTATAACTTCTACAAAGAGAATTTTCTTTTTAATCAGGCTTATAGCAATCATTATCAGATCTAAAACTGAGTAAAATATGGTTTATACAACAAATGATTGATTTTAAAATGCAAAGGAAATAAGACATGTTATTAATAGTACAGTAAAAGATCACAGTAATGCCCAATCTTTTTAACATAAAATACAATAACTACCGTACGTGCCAAAATAAGCAGTACTGAAACGGTTGTAACATTTAATTTTATTTCATAGTATTACAAACACTTACAAGTAAAAAGAAAAGAAATTGGTTAGTATTGGAAATAAACATGTTCTATGTGACATCCTTTCAATTTGAGACAACACTTGAACCGTTCTTGAAGGTTTTGCATCATTTCGTTTTGCTCGTTAAACACATAGCTATTTTTTCCTGTAGTTGAACGATGGGGGTTGGTGGGTGATCATGGAAAATCTTCTTCATCATTCCCCAGACGTAGGCCTGAGGTTTGTTGTAAAATTGGGAGAGTGAACTGGGTAAGGAAAGTGTGTCCTTACGGAGATGGGAAAAGTTTCTTGAAGGAAAGCAATGTTGTCTAAGGCAGTTTGCGTGGTCGCACCATCTTGCTGGAACCATTGTGAACGAAAATCCAAGATTTGGCACAACAAAATCCCCTGAGGTCTCCTACAAAATGACCTCATATCGGTACTAATTTATAGTAAGAGGATTTATTGTCTTCAACTAAGTATGGAACAATTTTGCCTCTCCCTGATGCAGCACAGCAAATGGTTACATGCCTACTATGGTACTACACTGTCAGGGCGTTCAAACCCAAAAAAAAACCTGTTGTCTGCTTGTTTATAGAACCACTAAGGTGCACATGACATTCATCCAAAAACCATACAACACAAAAACTCAAGTTTTTTATAGCACATTGCTAACATCAAAGTGCAGTGCTGAACTCTGACCGTTTTGTTTATACAGTTCAAAGGTTGCAAAGTTTGTATCTTGTAGGGAAAACCACCAATGTTTTCAACATTCTTCTCACCGATGTATTTCTTAGATTTAGTTTCAAAGATGTTCGGTTTAGGCTTCTTTTCAGTGACTGCAACACTTTTCCGTGGTTTTCATTTGTACAGACAGTAGTTGGGCAACCTGAAAAGTCCTTCCGCTATGTGAAAACACTACCCAATCTTCTATTGAAATTGTTCAATATCACTAATAATCACTGCGTTAGTAGACAAGTTTTTGTGAAATTGTTCCTGAAAATGTAATGCAGTATTTGACAAATTTGTCCCACCCAAATAATACTCTACGATAAAAGCTTTCTCTGTAGTAGTGAGCACCATGTGAGCAAAAACTAACCTCAAATGTAATACAGGGATAAGCGGGATCAATCAAAAGTCAGCACAGATCATCGAGAACGCAACTACAGCCGATTCAGTTTCACTACTGTTTATTTTGGTGCATACGATATGTAGACTTTTCAACATTCGTTGGCATCAATTTATTCTCTCTGTCACTAAATATTCAAAAATATTTATTAAGTAAACTGGCAGTAATCATGATTTTTTGTTTTAATGAACTGTAAGTTTACAATATTTTAAAAATTAAAGAAAGGCGTTGTGCCTACTGTCTTCAATTTCTTTAGAAAAATTTATGTTTTTCAACATTTTTGTTGATGTTCCATTGTAAAACAGTTTCTTATTCCATCACTACACCAAAAACAAAATCTGGTATACCTTCTTTTAATACTATATATTTTCTATCTGAATCAAGATCAGCACTAAGTTCCCAGAGTGCATTACAGTTTGGTTATATGTTTTCACGTGACATGACTTTTAGTTCAATGACACCACAATTTTTAGTTTTGATTTGTACATTAAATTTCATATGGTTTAAAATTGGTATTAATCAAAATGAAAATAGATTTTTTAGTACCAGGACAATAATGGCATGTGAAAATGTACAGTACTTTTAGATGTACTCAGCTACTGAACACAACTCATTAACAAATGTATAATTATGATAGATAATCTTCCCCTCTAGCTTATCTTTTCAAAACAAATGAATGTATAGAGTACACATTCCAAACTCCCCCTCCCCCACTAGCTTATCTTTTCAAAACAAATGAATGTATACAATACACATTCCTTTAGCAATGAGTCAGAATACTGCATCATCATCCAAATCTGTCATCTCACACAGAGAAGCAACATTTCCTCCTCCCTTTAAAAAACAATAAAAGTCTTGTACAAATGTTGATTACTTTTCAATGATATGTACTTTTTGTTTGTTAAATTACAATATATTAAAAAAAATACTTTAGTCTCCTATAAAAGTAACACAAACACAATTTTTAGTTAGACTTATAAGAATTTCTATGTAAAAACAAGTAGGTTGGTCAGAGTCTTTTATAATCTTTTGAGTAATAGAAAAATTTGACTATTGGTAGTTCGAGGTTCAGGAATTCGATTGTACCAGTGATGAGAATTTGGTTAAAAGTTTTAATTATCACACATAACGATATCCTGGAGTGGTATGGTAGTTTCATATAAATTACTGAAATTCCAAAACATGTTAGAACGAAAAATACAGACATATAAAAGCCACCACCTGGTTAATAACCACCTGATATGATTTTTAAGAGTAAAACTATGCCAAAAAAGGCTGTAGAAGGAAAATGTTATAGAAAATGACTAAAGCTGTCATTGTATGGTTCAACTATTAATAGAGCTGAGTTATAGCTGTGATCCATGCTGATAGTATGAAGCTTTTGAAGCCATCTGAAAGTGAGTGTGAAGGTGAGAACGAGGCAAGAAAAGTTTCATAATTTTTCTTCCATGTGGACAGTTACTTGCCATATCAATAAAGTTTCTATTTAAAGCTCTCTTGCATCATTCCGAGAGAGATGCTGGTGCACAGAAATGATGATGAAGAAACTTTTTCCTTTCAAATAATGGACTGTTAAAATACAGAAACATTTTGAAACTGTATCTAAGAGTAGCAAGTTTACTTCCACTCCTAGTATGAGGAAGTTGAAAAATTATTTTTTTTAATGAAGCATTTTTTGATTATCTCATAGCTCCACTGCAATATATTTAGCTTTACCTCAATTTTGGTTATAACTTTGAGGGAGAGAAACTGAGTCATAAGCATAAATAAGAACTATATGAATGTTCAGACATTCTGCAAATTAAGATGTGGCATGTTAATGGTATCATTAAAAAAAATTATAATTATATTTTCTGGCTTAAAAAAATTTAATTTTTCTGAAAAAATGACTTGAGTATACCCTACAATTTCATATTGAATGGAATTGAAGTTTTCCTTCAAGTCCAATACCTTCATCCTGTGTAGATAATCTGCCAGGATGTCAAGGTCAGTGTTCAGACAAATCTATGCTACTGGATTTCCCCTTTATTTACAACTATTATGATTCTAGGTGTTTACTGTTTAACAATTTTTTAAAATTTCAGACCTGGTTTACAAATTATTAGAGACCATTACTATTTTTAGGCCAGTTGGTCTGATATGTGTTTTCACGACAATCCAATGTAAGGAAGTCACTGAAAGCCATCCTATTTGTTTACTCTTCCCAGTTTGTTTTTGCTACGTATTTTGTATGCCATTAATTAGACTGCCCATTGATATCCCATTGAAAACATTTTGAGAAAAATTAGGCCTGTATAGCAATAAAACCTATAACTGTAAAAATATATTTTATAGTTTTAATTAATTTTGAAGGCCCTTAACGTTTAATTTAAGCAAAATACTTTAATATAGTGTTTTTAAAAATCAAAATAAAAGTTATCCAAGCTTTTATAACTTTGATGAAAACCTAATTTTTTTTTTTAAAACAATTAAAATAATATATTTCTACAAGATATTCTAAACATGATAGAATCGAACACTTTCAAAAGTGAACAATTTTTCCATCAAAAGTAAAAGCATTAAAATACAACTTTTACATTAAACAGAAAATTTAAAGAAAAATAGACTTTTGTATTTAATTAGTCAAAACCTAACATAGTTGGAAGAGGTTTCAGCTCCTCACGTTTGGTTTTCTATTGCTCTTGACCTAGAGAGATAAATTTTTTTCATATTATTTTAATTACTAAACACTTTTAAATGTTTTAAACTTGCTATAGTAGCACTTACTTTGCTTGTTGAGGATGGCCGTTTCGGGAGATGTGTGCCTTTGTCAACTCAGACCGTAACAGACCTTTGTTACGGTCTGAGTTGACAAAGGGACACATCTCCAGAAATGGCCGTCCTCAACAAGCAAAGTAAGTGCTACTATAGGCAAGTTTAACACATTTAAAAGTGTTTAGTGATTACTAGTAGTTCACGCGAAGATGAAATCATTATTGAAGAATAATAAAGCATAACAAATTTGAAAACAAGAAATATGTCTCTAGTAAAACAAACAAAACAAAAAACATTCAAAAATTTCTTTTTACTTAAATATTGCATACAGGAAAATAAAAATTAGTAAAGTAAAAAAAGACTATTATATTTTGTGATATAGAATTAAAAAAAACAATACCATCAAAATTGATACACATTTAGACACCATGTTAAATTTAGTAAGTTTATACAACATTTAAAATATATCATTTTAAAGGATTGTTAGTAACGCTAATATTTGCTAAACATTTTGTGAAATTAAAGGTTGAATTTTAATTTTTTTAAAATTATTAGTTTCAAATTATTTACAAGTCTTGAGTTCATAGATGATCTTAGGGTAATATTTTATGGATGGTTTGCCTTGGAAATAGAGCAGTAATCCATCTAAAATGAAAGTAAATTATTTTTAACAAAAAACTAAATAATGAGATCATCATCTAAAAACCAAAACTTTGTAATTATTGCAAATGATGCTTTTATATCTTTCTCATAAAAATATATGTATTAAACAAATACAAAATAACATATTGAAAAAAGACAGCATATAAAAATAAATTTCATAAATCATGAAACATAGGTCCTGAAACAAATTTATAAAATTAACAATTCCAATTTAAAGTAAAACAAAACAACCTAACTAAGCTTACAAGTCATTATAAAATCTCATTCATAGACAAATATTTCAGTCTTTGTAAAATATAAAAGACTGTACAAGGCTTCATTTTGCCAAATAAATTTTAATTATCAAATTATCACTTTTTCTATTTTCCTTTCAGTCAAGAAAATAGCAACAATGTCCCATCTCTAAAAATGTTTAGGTAAACATTGTTCTATGAATTGAAAAGTGACTGTGTAGCCATTTGTAGCATACGCATGCTGCGAGTGATTTTGTTATTTGGATTGGATGATATATATACTTGTAACTGCGCTTGTAGGTTTCTTAAAACAGTTGGCATATGTTCCTTGGTCATAGAGTTAGTTACATCTAAGTTCATCACAGCCTCTTCAAGATATCTGTAAGATAATGCACAAGAAATTTTTAAAGTGCACAAAGAAGATTACATTTTCAAACGTATACAATAATATTTAAATCGTCATGGAAAAAAACATCTATAACAATCCCCTTCCCTAAATAAAAGTCAGTTTTGCTTATAAGTCATTCACCTTGTATTTCAATATTTTATTTTAAAAATAAAAACAGAAATGAGGTTTGACAAAGTGGGAAATCATTTTGTGGGATTATCTTCTATGACGAGCCAAAAAAAAAATATTTAGTACTTTATGGCAATAAATTATTTGTTATATCAGCAATAAATTCCAAAACAATCTATTTAAATTAAAGAAGATTGTTAAATTAAATTAATTCTAATTAAATTTAAAAAGTTTTACTCTAAAATTTACAAAACAAATTATACGATTAACAGAAAATTTACTAAATAAATTTTATTAATAACACAATAAATATAAACAACTCACAATCATAAAACTTTAATTGCATATGCGTTTTGATTACTTATGTTATCATCATCAGTGATGCTACTACAAACTGTTACTGATGATGATGGCATAAGTCGTCAAATCGCGTATGAAATGAAAGTTTTATAATTGTGAGTTGTGTATATTCATAGTGTTTATAACCTCAACTTTTAAGCCATCTCGATTATTATTTATAAAATTTTATTGTATCTTAGGACGTTTTTTACAAAATTCTATGGTTCATATTATTCTGACAACAAAAGAAACTAATGGAATTTGTAAAAAAAAACAATATTTTAGACCTAATTAATTGAATTCCCTGTGCAATATAATGGGTTAAGATTTGTGTTGTTAAATTGGAATACTTTGAGAGCTCTCCTATTAAGTCTAGATAGTCTGACAAGAAAAAAATGATTTTTTTCAAACCTTCTCCTTTTCAGGTTTGAAAAAAATGAGTTTGAAAACATGCACACAGTGATAATAAAAGACCTGTCCTGGGCAAAACTACCTTTGCCACTTTGAACATGAATGCATTATACTACTTAAAGTTTCTATCAAATGTAATATGTTAAAAAAAAAAATACTTTATGACAATAAACTATAAAATTAAACAAATTTACCTGTTATCTTATTTCTATAAATACTAACTTGTGTTTTATTTCAGTGTGATTGGACATGTCAGCAGATAGTTGTTGTATAAGTGATAATAGTACGTGTTGTTGTAGCGGACAAGGCGTCTGATTGAACACTTGTTGTGGATTCACCTTCTCGCACACATACACTACTAAGCTCAGATCTGATGCTGATAGTGCCTGGAAAAATTCCATTAAAACATATTTTTAATTTGTTAAAATAATTGTCAGATTCATCTATATACACATATAAAAGAATGTATGTCTGTTTGTCCACTATGCATTATAACACCATTCATCCTATTGAAATGGAAGTTCGATAGCTTGATGAATACACTCTTGTGAAGGATTTTGTCACAGGGGTAATACTGGTCAACATTTTTCAAAAAAAGCATTTATAATGTTATTACTTTTCTAACCAAACATCTGGTCACTTCAATTGAAAAGAATTATTAATATAGATGCAACAAATAATTAATAGTTAGAATTAGGTTATTTTTTTAGGTTACTTTCCATTCTAGCTGTTTTGAAGCATAGGTATATTATTTTATTTATTGTATGTTATAAAGTTAAAATGCTATTGAATTATGAGCTTCTTTAATTTATTAGTTATATACAAATATTTAACAGTCTTCGTATTTGTTTTTCAGTACATGGTTAGAATAAAGTTCTTCTTAAAACCCAGAATGGCATGAAATTAGGAGATGTAATTATTTATTTGAAATGTATACAATAACACAAATGAGGATTTAGATCATGCATATAAATAGCTGATAAGATTTTGTAATTTGAAAACTTTTGAAAAGAACTGAAAATATAATAACCAATGACACAATTTAATTAGATTTAGTAAGGCTTGCAGCTATGTTAGATATAACATTTTATTCGATGTTCTAAAAATATACTAATAAAATTATACCAATAAAGACATGCATAGATAAATCAATAAGTGAAAATCAAACACAAAATCACAGTGAAAGTCTGACTCAGTAGAGTTTGCATTGAAAACAACTTATAATGCTGAGTTTAATAGGAACGTTTTGGAATATGATAATTAAAAAATTAGAAAATATGAGGGTTAATACAAATGACACTAGTTTGATCTTTATTTCTGCTAATATGATTTTTCTTGAAAACGAACAAAGGTATACTTTTCCTAGTAAATGCCAACAACATTAATTTTTTAGATACAAAAGATCACCAACATTACTGTATTATCTTGTATATAAGACTTTCCAAGTTACCTGATAACCTTGTCAATGATAAAATTCAAAAATTATAGCACATTAAAACTATGAGGACTTATTATTTTTAAAAAGAAATGTGAGATGATGAAAAAATTTTTTATTATACAATATCAAGAGCACAGTGGTACAATATATTACAGTACAATGAAAATATTGGAATGAACCCCAATTCCACAAAAATAATAAAAAATAACAAATAAAACAAGTTACTTAAGATTAAACCCTTATGCACATTTTGATGACCATGTCATCATCATCATCAGAGGGTCTTACTACAAAATTACAATCTAGCAAACAAGAAGTTACAAACTGCTTTGTAACAAACAGAAGTTTGTAACTTCCTGTTTGCTAGATTGTAATTTTGTAATAAGACCCTCTGATGATGATGACATGGTCATCGAAATGTACATAAGGGTTTAATCTCAAGTAACTTGTTTTATTTGTTATTTTTGTGGTATTGGGGTTCATTCCAATATTTTCATTGTAAAAATTTTGTTGTCTTAATCCTCTATCAGGCTGTTTTATAGTACCGCAAACAAACTTAAATAAGAATTACTTACTAGTCAACACATTTTTTTAGGCGTGAATCATTAGATGTTCTGGCCAGTATAGATTCATAAACAATCCTCTTATGATTCATAAGGAGAACCTTGTGTAAGTGGTCCAAGGCTAGGAATGTTTTCAAATGATCCGTATCTATCAATGAGTGACAACACACTGGATATTCTAAGGATGATATACAATGTATACATACTGTGAGTTGTGACTTATTGTGAAAAAGAATGTCACCATATTAACAATATGAGGCAGACTGTGGTCAATTGGTATTTCGACACCAAGCTCTCCAATTTGTTCTAGTAGATATTGATTCATCCATTTCCTAAACACCGTGTATATCTCTGGCCTAGCTTGGCTATTTCTTTTCTTTTTATCTGGACATAACTGGGAATCCATTGGAGTTTAAAGTTCTGATTACGGTTCATCAAGTGGACAAGTATTCTCCAACACTTCATAGTTTTCATGCAGTCTGTTTAATTATTGTGGGTGATATTACGAATAGAAGATTTTGAGCCAACTAAAAAACACTGCTTCTGACAATGGTGGTTTAGCCCTCCATTATAGTTACCTAGAGAAGTGCCCTCAACTAAAAACCCTGGAAGAGATGGCTTTAGCACATAGCACCAGTTACTCTGGCACTTAATACTTAGGTATGGAGCTGTCCTGTTCTGAGTAGTCTTTGTGCAATATCTAGAGTGCTTGTTGATTCAGCTCAATATCTGTAGTTTTTGTTTAGACAACTTGTTTAGAGAGAGGCATGTGTTGGAAGACTTCTTGATACTAACCAAGTGTCACTTGGAGCAATACCATACTTAGTATAGAGGTTTGTGTAAATGGTGCAAAGCATACGTTGAGTCTGAGAACACAAGTGATCATGACAGATGAAACTAAATTGGGCTGATTCCTAATCCAAATTGGGCTAAATTGGGTTGTTGTATGAGTCCTCAAATTTTCCCTGGGTTCTTAAACAGTTCTGTAGTCCAGGTCTGGATATGCAGTTAAAATTCTCCACTATATTGTTGAAAATGTACAGTATAGTGGTGAATGAAACATGTGCTACCTTATCTCAGAGTTGAAAAATTTTGCATCAACAGGTGGTTGACAGTTACAGCATTCACAGTCAGTGTGACACAACTCTTTGCTTTTTTTAAATTCTTGTATATCATATGTACCTTTTTTAGGTACATAAATATAATACAAATTTATGTAAATAATATATTTGTTGTGAAAAAACCAAATACTCACAACATGACGTGTGAATGTATTTTCAAAGTTGAAGTCTTCTACAAGTAATTTTCAGTAAAAGATTCTACACATTACTTACGGATTTATTTATTGTTTGGCCTTATATCCGACTGAAATTTTCTCAATTTATAAATTTTTACAATTAATTTTAGTTTTCAATAATAGACTTGATATTTAAGAATTCTACTGAATAACTTCAACACTGAAGCATAAAGGTAAGTATTAAAATTTGTATTTTACACTTGGAAACTTTTAAGATGAGGGGAAATGCCTTTAAATTATTTTATGTTGAACAATAAAAATATATTTATTATCATATTTGAAGAATAATAACAATAGTAATTTACTATATTTAAAAAGTACTTAACTAACTGAAGTAGTAGAGGGTTAGCTTCGTAAAAGGAACAAATGTTTTGAAACGTGTCCGCAAGTAAGCAATTACGTTTTCACTTAATTAAGTACATTTTAAATATAGTTTAATCAGTGAATTCAAGATGATTATTACATCAAGCAACTTCAATAGATATTTACCTGTTGGAAGGCAGCATTGATCTGCCCTTGACCGATAAGCTGTAGAATTTGGTGTTGCTGCAGTTGTGTGTCTAATACATGAGGTGCTGGAGTTACAGCTTGTGATCGCACAGCAGCTAAAACGGTTCCTTCCAATGCAGCTTGTTGAGCCCTTAGAGCGTTTTTTACCGCATCAGTTACATTTACTTCAATATTATTAATAGATTTTTTAATATCCATATTTAACTGGTTAGAATTTGTTTTAATTGAGTCACACAATGATTGTAAATTAGCATTTTGATCTCGATTTTTCTCTGAAAACTTTCTTGTATGTGTCTCTAACATTGAAACATAATCTTTAGTTCCTTTGCAAAATGTATCATTGATCTGAGTGAACATAGCGGTGCAGGCCTTTTCAAAAGCAGGTATTATAAAATTCGAGAAATAGTCCCTAAAACAATCTGTAATAGCTGGGTTCAAGCTAGCCACCAATGATGTGCTCAAAGTTTCCATTACTGACTTACTATGGACTAACTTCATTATATTTTCTTTAAGCAGAGAGTCAGTAGCACTCAGTTTCTGAGTCATTTCTATGTGCAGTTGTTCAGTCAATGTTTCTAACTGAGAAACAATTGCAGGAATAATGTTTGAAGTAAATTCAGTAGTTACAATATCGTCTATTTTAGTGCTAATTAAGTTGCAAACAGATTGTGAAATTGCTGATATTAGAGCTTCTTGAGTTTGTCTGTTGTCTTTATCTCTTAAAGTCTTCTCAAAATAAATATTCTGTTCCTGAAGAAAATTTGACATTTGTTTATCAAATTCTCTAGCACAGTTCTGTCTTTGTAAGTCTTCACGGAGTGCTTTAATTTCTGTTGCTTGCTCTTCTACGGCTTGCGCAAGAATGTTCATACTGTGAGCAACTCCAGTCAACGAAAACTCGATATGCTGATTGCCTTTCCAAACTTTGGCATCACCATCACCATTTATATCTTGTAAAGCGTTGGCACTTCTTCTTGAGTTTTCAGCTTCATTTTTTCTTACATCATTTGCTCTAAGCATTGGAATTTCTGGCCATACAGTTGGTTCAGTTTTTACTTCTGGTGGTGTTAACTCATCTGATTCTGGTTGTTGTTGCATGTTAGATTCTTGGTAGAAACACTTTCCTCCCTGTAGGGAGAGGATTTCTTGAACTTCTCTACTAGGGCTACTTCCTCCACTAGCAAAACCCATTAAAGCTTCTGGAGGATCAATCTCACCATTTGTTTCAACATTATCAGGTAATCCAGGGCTTGAAGAAATTGCTGTTTTAGGATGAGGTAAAGCTGAAAGACTTACATTTCCTGTAGATGATGCAGGACTTTCATGTTTTACTGGAGAGTTAAAAGCATCTGGTGTCATTAAATTTATTTGTAATGAACTGTGGTTAGCTGGAAGCTCTTGTAGAGGTGCAGTTATTGGTTCAACACTGCTGGACAGATCTGACAAGGCATCTCTAAAAACTAACGAATCCTGTGGAAGGTTAACTGCATTTGCTCTATTTGCATTTGATTCTGGAGGTTTAAATACAATGTGACACTCCTGAAGTGATTTTGGTTGAACCAAATACATACGGACAACTACAGCGACCTGACTTTCTTCTTCTCCCTCATCAGTGCAAAGATCATCAAGACTGAAAGAAGAGTTCATTTTAAACCGTCTTATGCCAGCATCAACAATTCCAAAACTCAATATAGGATATGGTAAAAGGAATTCAGATACAGATAATACCAAAGCCGATGTATCATTGTTGCCAATATGCAACTGTAAAACATATAACACTCTGCGATAAATATCAGATAAGAGCAGATAACCTGAAGCAAGATCAAGACAAGGTTTCAATTTTATTCTCTCATCCAATCTTGGAGAGAAATGAATTGTTTGTAGACAGGTCCATGATTCACAAGACCATAGTTTCAGTTCAGAATTATCGTTTGCACCAGTAATAGCAAATTTCCAAAATTGAACTTCAGGATTGTAATTTTTATGATTATCTAGAAAGAATAAAGATGACAAAGGTTTGCCCCCATGAGGCTGCCATTCATGAAGACACCTGGGTTTTAAAACATTTCTCATATGCACTTGAAAAAATTTAATGTCACCATCTAAACTAGCAGTAGCGATTGCCGTTCCATCAGGAGAAAAGGTGGCATCTACTATAGGTTCATTATGTTCACTTATTTCTAAATAACCTATTTCCACATCTCCAGGTTTAATAGGACCAACACCATGGTGGGCTGTAACCATGCTAACATTCCAAAGTTCTGCTTTTTTTCCTCGAGTCAGGGCCAATAATTGAGCTACATCATCATCGTTGGAATTGGGCTCTACGTCTGGGATGTAAGGGCACCATATTACTCTGTGAGATTCTGGTGACGGACATTCTGAATCCTGACTTACATGAAGTAATAATGTACAAATTAAACGAGGAGGCTGAAACTGTTCATCAATCTTATGAATAAATAAGTTACCCACTTGGTCAACACAAGCGAGTATAATATCTTGTGAAATGTGAGCAAAAGCTATGTCCTGAACCATTCCTTCCATTCCTTTAATCAATGCTCGCTCTGCAGTCTCTCTGCTCACAACTCTAACTACACCAGCACATTTAGAAGCAGCTGAAATATAAACAAACTCAAATTGGGGAAAAACACTTTTTAAAAAATTCATTAAATCAGTATCATTTAATTAATCATAATCACTTAATAAGAATCTTTTTATGCAAAAATGTTAAATAATTAACCAAAAAAAATACATAATTCACTGGCTCAATTCACATAATATATGGCAAACTAAGAACTTGTGCTAAAGATTAAATGAAAATTTAATTTTAAAAAAGTATTTTTAAAAAAATCAGATATATGTACAGGTATTACATACCATTTATTTATAAGCTGACAGGAAATATATAAAAACCAACGTATACAGATACTATGAAAAATTGTTAAAAATACATTAAATCAGAGTTTGGTCTGACTGTTACTATTCGTTTTGATTAGTCAGTCAGTATATATTTGATTGCCAGCAGAGATGCCGAACAACATTTCTTAAATTTGTTACACTAAATTTCATTCTAAAAATCAAAATATAACACAAATTTCCTGCATTATGTTTTTTTTAATAATTAAGAGAAAGTGTACCAAAAATAAATACAAAAAACTTTGACTAAATAACTGCTAAAAACAATGTAAATTTCTGAAATGGCTATTAACAGAGAATATGTTTTTAAATTAAAAACTAACATAGTTCATTCAATTAATGACTTTAACGTATTGCCTTTTATGGACCAAACTCTCCCCTATAAAATGTTGTTAGCAGGTGTACTAAATTGACTTTTGTCTTTGCTTCAAGGAACTACATTTTTTTCCATTAAATGTTTATTTTGTTTGACCCATTTTAATGTGTTACAGTCTTTGACTTCAAAAAGGGGCATGCAATACGTCTCATGACTAGGATATTTTTCTATCCTAATGCATTCTCAGAATAACAGGACACATAAAATAGTTTTTTTTTCCCTCTATAAAGTAATGTTTATAACTAACTTGTCCATTCAGGTTAACTTCTTACTTTATCATTCAGTTATGGGTTAGACTGTAATGAGTCGATTACGTGCAGTCTCAAAATGTGAAATGAATAATTAGTTGCACAAATGTTAGAGGAAATAACAAAAATTTAAACTGTAAGTATCATTTTATTTACTTTTTTAACATGCTTATGATTTTAATTCATAATTATTTTTTTAAAATAATTATAATTACAAATAATCAAATGAAAATAATAATTTAACAACACAATTCAGTTGCAGTGACCACTGTATCCGGAATTAATTCGATTGGGTAAGGCACTGTGGAACACTAATAATTTATTACTCACTTAAACAATAGTTTATGACCATCCGAACTTTAAATTTTGTAAATTTGTTAAAACTTACTGAGACAGAACATTTTCGATCGCTATGTGCCGATCTCATCAGCGTCTTCTGCTTGGAGAGGTCAAGCGATGACAGTTTTAAAGATAGGTTTTCGATAATATCAACCTTTAAAACCACCACCGCTTGACCCAACATCTCCAAGCAGAAGACACTGATGAAGATCGGCACGTAAAACGTTCTGTCTAAGTAAGTTTTCACAAATGTACTAAATTTAAAGTTCGGATAGTCATAAACTATTGTTTACGTGATAAATAAGATTCACTGAACGCAATGGACTACAAAATTCAACGACTAATAATTTAATCTGCAATGGATTAAGTGGTATTAAGATAGCAAGCATAAGGCAAATGATAATTTTGTTCATAATATGAAGGGATAGATTTTGAGCAAACTACAGAAGGACAAATAGAATTATCCTACCTTTAATTCCATAGGCAATATATTTGCCTTCCATATGTACAGCTAGAAGTTGTCCTGTGTAAAAGCGCTCCTCCCACGTATAGTCAACCATATTCTGCAGTTTAACTTTGGAACTCCCAGTATCATGATCTCCTGCACTTGGAACAATTGTTACAATACTACTATACACCTCAACAGTGTTGTCGTCATCAGTTCCAGAGAAATTTCTGTAATCATGTTACATGTAAAACCATTAGTTCTTCTACCATGCTAGGAATTAATAATAATATATTTCATAAAATTCTGGAAATAAATAGAAATATCAGAAAATTTATTTAAAAAAATGAAAATATAGTTATATTAAAATAATAATCTAAGCAAAAAACTATGACTGATGGTAATAAACAATAAGAACCTCGAGACTATTATACATCTCGAGAATATATACACTGATTGTTCTCATAACAGATTGTCTGTAGAAGCTGACTATTATGAAATTATTTATTATATATATATATATATACAGATTTTTTGGACTAGGAGACTGACAGACTTACCTTGGTAAGAGTCCACACTGTAGTCTTGAAATAGAAACACATAAAAGCACTTAAACAATGATATATTTCAACCACACAGTGGTCTTTGTCAATCGAAGAGAAAACATGATTATACATATATATATTCTTGTGTATTAATAAAGAACTAAGTCAAAATACAAATACAAGAATTATAATTGAATTTACAATTCAAAGCTTTTCGTTGGCTAACAGTACCAACATCATCAGGAATATTAAACAATTAAAATTCAAATAAATAGCTATGCCAAATCAATTACAATGTTGTTCAAAACTTTTATTTTGCTACCCTAACATTACAAACACTGAATATATTATCAAATTTAGATTTTACTTGTATTTGTTCATTTATCAACTCATTATTAGTATTATATTTATGTATTTCTAAAGCTTCATAAATATTCATTCTCAGGCCTTTGGTAATTTCTTTTACAAGTATCATATTATCTATATTAGGAAATATGTGATTATTATTAATACAATAACTAGCAAAATTTGATTTATAAATTTCTGGCTTTTTATATGCATTAAAATGCTCTTTATATTGATCTAATTTGCAGATATGTTAATTTTAATTGTATATATATATATATATATATATATATATATATATATATATATATATATATATATATATAGATTTGTTGGACTAGGAGACTGACAGACTTACCTTGGTAAGAGTCCACTCTGTAGTCTTGAAATAGAAACACATAAAAGCACTTAAAAATGATATATTTCAACCACACAGTGGTCTTTGTCAATCGAAGAGAAATCACAAAAAGAAATATGAGAGAATGTAATAAAATAAATTACAGTTAATAAATAGGATAATAAATAGGTTAATTAATAATAAATACGATTACAATTTATTTTATTTCGTTCTCTCATATTTCTTTTTGTGTTTTTTCTTCGATTGACAAAGACCACTGTGTGGTTGAAATATATCATTGTTTAAGTGCTTTTATGTGTTTCTATTTCAAGACTACAGAGTGGACTCTTACCAAGGTAAGTCTGTCAGTCTGCTAGTCCAACAAATCTAAATAATCTTTACCAACCAAAACTAACCTAAATATATATATATATATATATATATATATATATATATATATATATATATATATATATATTTATTTATTTATTTAAGTTATTAATGTTAATTGTAAACAATTTTTTCTACCACTAGCAATAATTTTACCTTATGTGACAAATAATGGACAATGTAAAATATCACGATATATATATATATATATATATATATATATATATATATATATATATATATATATATAACCCAATAGTCTGTTTAGCTTATATAAAAATAAACTCATTTATTCTGTTATTATTTTCACAATAATAAAATAAAAATTGTAATTAGTTTTTTTAGAAAAAGTAACTAACATTACTATCATCATCTATATGCTCGTGTTTTAGATTCTGAAAATCATGGAATAATTTCTATCAAAATTTAGAGATACTTTAGTTTAGACCATTGTTAAAAATCATTTGTGTACAAACCTATCTCCTAAACTGGTGCGAGCATCTCTAGAAGAAGCCATTTTGCGACTAAAAAAAGAGATGTATTCCAGAATATATTCCAGCAACTAAAAAGGCAAATCGCTTAAGACGTGTTTTATGCATATGTAAAAAGACAAGAACAGAGTCTCGCTACGAAGGTAACGATGTTGTAATATCGCTCTATGTGATGCACAATACTTTAAAGTACTTCATACCAAAACAAATAGTAAAAGTTAGCTCTAAAAGTAGCCTTTTTACAATCATATTCCAAAAAATGCCATGTTTAATTTGCTATCTAAAGTTTTTAGTGATAATAACAACCCAAAAATATAAAATCCTTAATAAACATCCATGAGTCAGTAGATTAATCAAAAGGAATAAGTAGTTACCTTGGAGATAAAATTTAGTTTTATAGGATCAAACATTATATAATAAATTATGTAACTAAAAAAATCACTGATGGGGATAAGTATTTTTAGTTTTATAACTAAATAATCAATTGATCAATTTTCAATAAAAAATGTATAAATTTTTTAACATAAACCTTCTTTAAAACTGTTAAAAACATATTACAATAACAAATTATAGAAACACTGGCCACTTTTAAAAATATTTACTCAAGAATTAAGGGGTTAAAACATTGCACTACCAAACGTTCTTGAACAGACAAAACTAAAAAAAAATTGTTTACAGGCTTTTCATATCTAAGTAAACAATATCTTGTATTGGTTTAAACAAAATTTCCGTTTTGTAAAAGTGCCTTTAAGCAGACAGAATAGTTTAATAAAAGGTCTGGCGTAGGAACTTTCTTATTTTAAAAAAATCATGAAACAAACAATATTAGAGATATCATTTAATTTATTTTTTTCTTTACATACTTATGTATTTAATGTTTTTGTTGATTATATATCTTGAAAATGATATCATGAAGATGACCTTTGTTATGGTCAATATATCCAGAGCGGAAATAGAAAATTTCGTTACAACCATGTCTGTGTTAATGCTAGCTATTGCAGCAAGAATATTGTTCTTTACCTCACTCAGGGTCTTTAGACAATTACTGTAGGATCAACACAAAATAATTGCAGTGTTAAATTCAACGAGCGTGCTGGTTACTGGAGATTGCTCCTCAAAGAGATGACACATCCTGGGAAGTGTTGGTTCCAGAGAGTTATTGTCGTCTGTGCCATCTTGTTGGAACTACAAGTCTTTTTTATTTATTTCTTCTAATTTCAGATGAAAAAATTACACAATCATCCCTGACTGTAATTGCTCAAAAAACCATGGTCCCATATTGGCAATTTTGGATAACGTACACCAAAAAGTAGCACATTTTGCATGCAGGGGTTGTGAGTCCATGGCACCCCACTATTGCATTCTTTGTTTATTTACGCATCTTGACAAATGTATGTGCCTCATCTCAGAACACAATGCCGTCATCAGGCAGGTATTCAATAATGGTTTCATATACTTTTTGTCGTGAAACAAAATCATGTGAATTCAATTTGTGCACAATTGCCAGTTTATATAGATTTAAGATCATTATGAAGAATTCGGCTCATTTTAGGATGGAAATTTCTAGGATGTTTTCGCTCAGGTCACTTAGGGGAACTCAAAACCCCTTGCCTTACTCTGTTGAGTTCTCAAATCAATAATACAAAATTTAGAACTCATCTATTGATACAAATCCAACAAAAGTTTCTTTTTTTTAAATAACAAAAGCCATAAAAGTATTCTTGTTTCAATTTTAATACATGACAAATGACAACTATCTATTTATGACGGTAGAACTTTAGAACCTATTACAGCTGTTCTCACATGTTTAGCATAAGTGTAAATTTAAAATTTTACTAGTAATTGTTATAAATTTGGAAGTTATACATATTCTTTAATTTATTTGAAAAGTAAAGTTTAATTAAATTAATTTTAATTCAAAAGAAAATAAATTTTAATTTAATTAATATAAAAAGTAAATAGATAATGTTTAATTATATTTAATTTTTAAATAAGGTGTTAAAATTCCTCAAAAGTCTGTAAATGTAAAATAATTTTTCTGTTAAAGTGGCACATTCTCATTATTTAATATTTATAAATTCATTACAATGGTTTACACACACAACACACATATATAAATATTTAAATTTTCATAACAATAATAGATATTTGAATATAAAGGTTATCTTAAAATACTAAACTTACATTGTTTGAAAAGGCTGGAGTGATTTTATGTGTTTTAACGGAGGCACAACAGGAGTTTGCATGGTCAAGAATAACCTGAAAATTACAATTTAATAAGTCATTATCAGATTGACAAGTATTTTTTTCTGATGAAAGTAAAAATATGTTATACTTGCATGTGGAAAAATGAATTATAAATGATTAATTATTAATACAATACATAATATATTCATTTTATATTTTTCAAATTAACTACTTTCATTTGAGTCAATGATATTAACACCAGCTGGCATCTTCAAAAACCACATTTTATATTAGAAATATGATATTCAAGATTGAAAATAAAACTACAATTTTCTGTCTGCAATAACAATTGACTTCTAAATTGACAAATATACAGTTTTCGAAGGCATGTTACTGTAAGAATAAATGGAATATCAGTCTTAACCTCTTATGGGTGTGCATTTATCTAAATGTATCAAATTTACATTAAAAAAATAATCAATACTGTTACAGGAGTGTCTATAATTATCTGGCATTTTACAATTCCCCCTGTTTGATTTAAACACACCCTTGGATATATAAATTAGTCTATATGGATATTGTGTTCCATTGTGTTCAGTTTAATATTTTTTTAATGTCAGATCCCCTCATGTTTCACCAATACAAAATCATTATACAGAACAAAATAAAATTCATAATTGAAATAAAACACTTCTACACTTCAAAATTACAAAAAATTAACAAATATTTAAAATATACAGAGTAATATCCAACACTTCCAACAACCCAATAAAAAACAAACATGTTGCTTTTCACTCCATGATACAGTGACTAATAAATATGAAGACAGATCAAATGAACTTGTTCGATAAAATATTTTTCCCAAAAAGTAGATACAAACATATCTTGATTGACAACATGATACACAGAAAACAACCAAGACATAATACAATATACACTAAAAAACAATCAATATACATAAAAACTGAAACATATAACCTTGGTAGATCATGACATCACAACACAAAAAAAGCTTTTTCTTTCCGAAAACTCAAATACCAGGTTGTCTTCAAAACATTCAACAAAGCCATAAACATCTACACAAACCATAAACATCTACACAAACCATAAACATCTAAACAAACCGAAAACATCTACACAAACCATAAACATCTACACAAACCGAAAACACACCAGAATAAACACAACAAAGAAGGAAATATAATTGCAATGGTAGCAACTAATGCAATGACTGACCAAGCTTCTACAAAGGACAATACCTTACCACACGATACACATAAAATAAAAAAATTTCAAGTAAAGTTTCACTATAAATATACAAGGCACACTATTCACATGCATCAACATTGACACAAACCTAGAAATTCTACACCTCATTACACTACGCTTCTAGAAAATAAGCAATACACTAAAAATAACAGACATTTTTGAATTATACAAACACTACAAAAACCAGTTGCAAGAAAACACACCCACAACGAAACACTATATCTGAACACATAACAAAAAACTAACCTCAAAAAACATTACAGTATACCAAAACACCTTAACACACCACGCCTGAGCATACAGTTTTGTCTGTGACTCGCAGCATAGAACAATGCAGTGACCAAGTGTGAAACGCGTCTGCTGAGAAATATCTGAAGTTAGTGAGTTTATGCCACGAATATTAATAAAGAAATATTTAGAAACCTCAAGACTTATAGCCCAACAACTGCAAGTAATAACATTTAAATAAAAAATTTCAAATTATTTATTGTTAGAATGAAGTTTAAAATAGGTAGGCTAAGTTTACAACAAATGAGAAATATTATCACAGATCATATTTAATTTAATAATAATATACTTATTGCAATAATGCATTGTCTTGTACACTAAAAAATGTGCTTTTAATGATTTTTTAAATAATATGTTTAACCTTAGAGTTTTTAAAATTTTTTTTGAAAGTAAAATTCAAAAACATTCTTGTGCAAATCATCCTATTTTGTGGTTTTGAACAATTTTCAATTTATACTCAAGTGGCAGCTACAACTCACAAATACCGAAACTTTTAAAGGAAATAACTTTTGAGTGTTGATATTTTTTTTGTAAATTTAGTATTTTTTAAGCCTCTTTTATTTTTAACAAAATTTTAAGCCTCCCAATACATTTGTCCTAGTAAAATTTAAAAAATAATAATCACTTAGCAAGACTATCAAAACTGTAATCACATCATGCCAGCAAATGTCTTTTATGTTATAATATGTTTATCTCATACATTGTAATTTTTCCGCTATTGGTACTTTTACCCAGAAAGGTTCATAATTTTTTTTTTTATTATCATAAGTATCTTAACCAGATTCAGCTACGTAATTATGCACTTGATAAACAAATTAGGCTATGTTCCCAATTTGAAATATAATTGACCATGTTATGAATGTCCTTTTAAATAACTTAGGCAATAAGGGAAAAATTGGAGTTTATTCTTTCTAAGTACCATTGTGCTTTAATTTTTAAAAATTGAGTTGCCCTAAAACTCGTGTACCTTTAGGGGCACAGAACATTAAGAATATGTTAAGATAATATAACCTACCTTATAACTGTATATAATTGTCAACTACACAATTTTCCTTTAAATGGTATTTATTTCCTGTGCCGACGTGTACGATTTTTGCAAAAGAAATTATACCAAGCGACACAGAAATCATCCAAGATACGAAAACTCTCGCTCAGGGAAATAAAAACCATTTCTATCATATTAAAGTTGGGTAAAGTATTCCTACGTCCACTTATCAACAGTGTGCCGTACTACGTATACATATCTTTAAATATACCTATGAAGTCTACAGTTAGAATAGATTTGGTTATAGTTTTATACAATATAAACCCATATTAAAATATACCTGTAAAGTGTTCAGTCAGGATAGATTTAGTTGTAATTTTATACGTTACCTAATTAGATGTCTATTTCCACAGAGTAATACTTTTTGCCAGGTGACGCCACGTGATCTCATTTCTAGCCTTACATGTGTACATTTGGTTAAACGTATATAATTACAACCAGATCTATCCTGACTGGATAGTTCATCGGTGTATAAAATTAACCTTCCGTGACAATAACTATCAATATAGCTTCAGGACATGTTTTGGATTCACTTTATACACATTGTATTGGGGGTGGGTACATGTATTTTCTTACCAGTGCTATTAGCACCACATATGGGGAGAATTACAATTTCCCAGAATTGTTAGTTTTTGTGGCATGAGCGAGAGTTTTAATATTTTTTTTTGTACAATTTGTTTTGCTAAAATTGTACAGGAAATAAATACCATTTAAATTAAGTGCTACTCACAATAAAATTTGTATGCTTATTTATCCAAGTTACCTTACAGGTAGCACTATAAGCAAATATACACTAAAATACTAGGAAAACATAATCATGTATACTTGCCTATAGGAGCACTTACTTTTTTTGTTTCATGGTAACTAAAATAACCAAGAGATCAGTTATTCTCTGAGTTGATAATCACATAAATCTCCTAGAGCAGTAATCCCCAAAACAATAAAAAACTAAGTACTTAAACAAAAAACTGATTACTACTAATGGCAAGTGTGACACATCAATATATGTACAACTGTAAATCTATTAGCTCAAGTTGGAAGATACAATGAAATATTATTAGTAACATTATATATGTCATTCACATAAATTTATAACATTTTAATAGCCATTGTATCCAAACTTAGATAAACGAACTCACCCAAAAACTAAAAATTAATTGCAAGTGCCTTTAATGTCAGTCTTGAAATTCTAAATAGGTTGAAACAATCTCACCAAAAAACATAACCTAACTTAAATTCACTATTTCATCTATACCCTCATAACCCTTAAGTCTGTAAAATACTTGAAAATCCCACTACATATTTTTAATATAAATACATATATTACATTAATTATATTTAAAAAATATTAACCGTTATTATTTTGCTACGTTAAACAATTTATGTACCATACCCATAGAGTTAGTTTAAAACTATATATTCATCGACATATACTCAAGTCTACTTTATTGAATGATAAAGAAAGATGGGTCTTAAATTATTATTATTTTTTACAAACCTTCTTACCTAAATTAAAATAAGAATATAAAATCTGTCATACAACAAACGTAAATTCCAGCTCCCGGCACGGTCACAAATTGACATGAGGGACAATAACACAGAATGAATCCTGTGGCATTTTATACATCAAAAACCACCACTACAATCTGTTTTAATCTATGTCTTCGTTCTGTGTTTTGCTTCTCGAGTTGTATTAACAATCTAGTCTTCATATAAACGTAATCCTTATCCTATTACGGAATGGCTACATTTAGATCTGTGTAGTTGTATTAAAGGTACCTAATTCTAGGTTACAAATTTAACCTATAGATGAATTGCTATTAGAAAAAAATTGAAGTTTCACATAAAACAAAATAATGAGTGCAAATGTGAAATTAGAAAATGCGCAATCTAATGATCAGAAATTTTACAAAGATGCTATAGATTATTGGTCAAATATTCCTCCAACTGTTGACGGAATGCTTGCCGGTTTTGGACATATTTCTGACATTGATATACAAGGATCAGAAATTTTTCTAAATATGTTATTTAAGGTAAGTTAAGTTATATAGAACAGCACATTTTAAATGGTAAAAGTTTTTAAAATAAAAAAAAAAATAGCTTTTATTTACGACGATAATTTAAGGTTAGAAGGATATGTATTTTCATTAGAAATGGTAACTACGAAATTTTTAAATGATATTGCGGTAAATGCCATGTACAAAGTTCTTAGGATTACGGTAAAAATTTAGATAATCAGATAGCCTTTCAAATAAAGAAGAAGATTGGAAAAACATCACTTTACATAATTTTTAGAAACTTTTACCCGTTATTATTGCCGACTTAGGGACGCCAAATGTATTCAAGGAGATCTAATAACAAATAGTATTAACATAGTTATGTATCCATCACAGTTTTGTCATAAGATGATATAAATTATGGTATAAGACCAGTGGGAACTGGATGCACTAACCATTTACCTTAACGAGCAGTGATTAAAAAAACACTACTATATTACAATTCCTACATTATACAGTGGGAACTGGATGCACTAACCATTTACCTTAACAAGCAGTGATTAAAAAAACACTATTATATTACAATTCGTACATTATAGCTAGTAAGGGATATTTGCATCTTACTATACCTCTCAAAGAGAACAAATTTAATGAAGTTGTTATCGATCGTGTTAAACAGTTGTTTACGTCCTCGTTAAAAAAAGGTATTTTTTCAACTATCATTAACAATTCTAAGGCATACAAGCAGAAGTTTTTCTTTTCTTGCTAAATTAGCTGAATAGTCTGTAAACAGAAATATCTAACAAAAAGTATAACCCTTTCTAAGTTCTGTACTCTTTGTTAATTTGTATATAAATTATGCATGGTGTTTTGTTAAAAGTGATATTTTTTCTTAATTGTAACATTTGTTTCTTTCACCAATTAGTTCAATACGTTTTGAGGCATTTTGCTGGTCAACCTGAAAAATTTAAGATAAAACATTGATTTTTTTAAAATTTTGATGGTGGAAGGGAGAGGAATAACTTTCCCAAATTTTAATTATTTGAATGTGAGCAGAGGTTTTTTATTTTTTTGTATTCGTGAAGAGTTTCTGTTTTGGCCAGTAAAATTTCTTTGGCTGAAATAGCTTTGTAGCTAAAGGAAACAAATTTCAATCAATTACCTAAACCCATTTCAACCCTTTTTTTCTTGAGGTGAATATAGTTTTCTGCCAACTTCTTCAGACTGTTAACATGAGACTTTTTGTGCACAATGATCAAAATTCTTAATAAGCCTTCCCTGAAGTTCATTATCATATTTCTCAAGTAGGTTTTTATATGTTTAGGTTTAAAAAATTACCAAGAAAAACAAATACAGCACGTTTAAAAAAAATAATTAAAACGGGTTAAATGTAGTCTATTTTATATATTATTATATCTCCCATTAAATTTATAATTCACTATTTCAAAATAACAATACTGGTTTTAGATTAAATAAATGTACTATTCATCAGATTAATATTATAATTCTGAAAGTCTGTATTTTTGTTATTCAATTACACATTAACTTCTGGGCCAATTGAAATAAAAATGGCATGAGTAACTGAGATGGGCCTAAACCTATTAGTTTAAAAAAATCATAATCCCTGTTTTTAGTTTTTGCAAAGTTATTGTCTTGTATTTTATACTACTAATTTTTAAAATGCAACACTACATTAGAATATGGCTTTAAAATACTCGGTTTAGATTTGGTTTTTAACAGAATCTTAGCTAATATTATTACTCAGAAAATAACTACTAATCTTCGACATAAATTCACTCTTGAATTTTGTAATCCATAGCGATCAGTGAGTGTTGCATAAAATTCTGCCCTCCTTATTCTGAGCAGAGATGCAAAATTGTACAGCAAATTTCACTTTTTGCCACTTCACT
This sequence comes from Prosapia bicincta, assembly GCA_036971475.1. Taxonomy (NCBI): domain Eukaryota; kingdom Metazoa; phylum Arthropoda; class Insecta; order Hemiptera; family Cercopidae; genus Prosapia; species Prosapia bicincta. Next base: position 1,126,143 of record JBAIZL010000002.1, on the reverse strand, counting down.
TGTTCATAACTTATCCTGTAATTTACTAATGGCAAATAACAATGCAAAAATCATTCCAGTGTTTGATTTATTTTGGTAGTCAGTAAGAAAAATAATTGCTAAACAATGTTTTGCTTATTGTAGCTTTAGGAATACTTTTATCTTCCTCTTTTTATAATACATCACCATCTATATAACAGGATGGTTTGTCTGATAGCTGTAAATATTTGTATTGTATTTGTATGCTTATGAAAAACTTATCTAAAAGTGTTTTGTCAATTGCAGCTCAAAGAACCACCAGATTGCCAGAGAGCTTTGGATTGTGGTGCAGGAATAGGACGAATTACTAAACATCTTCTTTTAAAATATTTTGATAAAGTTGATTTAGTAGAACAGAATAAAAAATTTGTAGATGAATCTCCAGCTTATATTGGTTCAAATGAAAGGCTTGGAAATTATTATAATGTAGGTAAGAAAATGTTATCAACCTTACTGAGATTTCAACCTCAGTGTCCAAAATAATACCCTTTGTAAACTGTATTCTGTATCTACTTTCTTCTAATATAAAGTACAATAATCAGTACCAGCAATAAATCTAGTGTAAAATGTAATTTTGCAAAGAATAAATCAAGGATGTTTAAAATTTGTCTAATTCAAGTATTGTTTTGTATGATTACTTCAGGATTGCAAGATTTTAAACCATGTGATAAATATGACATTATCTGGTGTCAGTGGGTTTTAGTACATCTAACTGATGACCACCTTGTCAAATTCTTGGAACTGTGCATGTAAGTACACACATTACATTCTTTGTTTATAATAAGCCCTTTGTAAAATTAATAATATTAATAATTAATAATATTTGTGAATTAATAAGCTCTTTATAAAAAATATTCATTTTAATGAGAAGTAATTTGTGTGTATGTAGTAATTTACAAAATAAGCAAAAATACAAAAATAGAATGTTTACATGTAGAAAAGACCTTGTTATTACTCTATTATGAATCAAAATTTTACCATGGCTGCCCTCTTATAGTCTAATAATATCTAATCCATAGCACATAGGAAGCATTGTACCTCTTTGGGTAAGGATTTTTTTATTTTTTTACTGTAAGTTTCCATTCTTAGTGTGGCTATCGATTTGGAAAACGTGACTTTAGCAAAAGGAAAAATTTATTTTGATAATTCCATTATGGTTTTGGTAATTGTATTGCAAATCACAAAATTCTAATATAAATTCACATTAATTTGGATACAGAACACAAAATCAAGCTCATAAATCCAGCTTTATCATTTAGAACACATGATAAGCTTATTGAGTTTCCTGACAGTCTTTTCCACCGCAAACTCTGCATTACTGACTACATAAATGTGAGTGAAATATAAATAATAATTTTAATTGGGTAATCTGATTCTTATCTCAGTATATTTATTCTTTAAATTCGTTTCTGTGTCATGCAAAATGCTTTTTTTCAAACGTTTTGAATTCAATTTAAACAATTTAATGGTTTAACACGTTCTCTAAAACATGCAACTGATGCTACAACTTAAAAAAGTATTAATCAGTTATTAATCACTTAAACAATAGTTTATGACTAATGACAACTAATGACTATGATAATTAATCAGTAATTTTGTTAACTTGTTCCAAATATTAATTTATGATACTCAAAAATGTTGAAGTGTAAAATGGTGTCTGCAATGAGAGTGGTGAGCATTGCGTGCAATTTTCTAACATTTGCCTATCAACAAAGTATGTAAAGGGTCACAATTAAAAAAATATATATAAAAAATACTATAAAATGAAAAATAAAAGTATTAAATTATATTTACAAGCCGTAAATGAGCCAAACCAATGATGATTCATACAGGGTTGTTGAAAAGAATCCAGAGAAGAAGAATCCAATCAATTGGTATTTTGTCACTTGGAACTGATTACAATACACAATTTTTTGCCAGTAAACGTTTAAAACCAACATTATTATAGGACCACTCTGGGAATTACCTTCATCATCATATTTTTCTTTACTAATCTCACCAGAATAATTGAATTTTATGATAAATTATTATTTATCATTATCACAAACATGTGCAACTGCATTAACTATCCCAATTAGAAATATAAACAAATAAATCACTGAACATAACACGCTAATAACATATAAGACCCGATTCTTGCATAATAAATAACAAGTCCTACAAATGTGAAATTTGGAAAAAAAATTCTGATGAAATAGCTTCAAAAATTTAGGCATAACATATGAACAAAGTGTATACGTCAACAGAAGCTGAGCTTACCCCACCCTTCACCAACATATACATATCAATATTTACATACTGATAAAATCATGATTTATTCATAGTCTCATTTCTTAGTAACTCCAAAACGTATGTTACTATAATTTACATAAATATGTATTCACAATGAAGTCCTTTCAAAAATCATTACATCCTGGGTAAAACTGCAAACACACCCTCATATCTTGAACGTCTACATCCATATTACAGGATATTTCACAAAATTCTTATTTATGCATTGATCTTGGTACTCTATGAAAACCTCACTGGAATATACTACATATTTAATGCGCCTGACATTAAACAATTTTATCATAACAATAGAACCCTTTATTTATGCTCACAAGTGTTGTGTCATTTGTTGCAGCCTAGAGTCAAACAATATTTGTCCAATGTTTGTTGTTTCTTAGGCATTTGGCATTGTTCTTTGGGTAGTAGTTTTCAATAAAAGTATTACATAGTTTTAGTTGCACATCTGAAGAAAGGATTAATTAAAGAAATTATATATTTTTTCAAAATATATGTATGATCAATCCATCTCTACATTTAGAAGAATGTTTAAAGTTAGAAAAAAATATAACATATTCAATGTAAACTGTAAACAATGAGTAATATACCCCACTTTTTTCCTTAAATTTGATATTTTGTATAATAAATGCTTGTCTGTAAAATGCCTATTTTTTAAAGAGAAAACATATATAACAATTGTTTAAAAAGTTGCATAGATTCTTCACACTGATTGTTTTCAATATGATTTAACCCCTTTTATATTACAGCCCCATTGGCTGACAGTTTATAAAACTTTTGAAACTAGCTTTTATCAATGGATATGGCTGCATTGTAAACACTCGTTCCATGACTGTCTACAACCACTTATTCAACTCAAGTAGTCTTCTTATCTTGACAAAGTATAAAAGACGAGTTCTGCATATAAAAATATTCTTCAAGACAGATAACGTAGATAGAGTGGTTACATTATTTATAATTTTGTAAAGAAACGCAATATATTTAAAGGGTAGATAAACACAATCGCCACAATGTTTGTGGAAGGAAAATCTTTTGGTGTAATAGCATCTAAAAAGGGATAAAAGTCAATGATCATTTTACCACTACTCTTTAGGGATAATAGCTGTGCATTTTTAAAGACTCTATTTGAAAAAATCTTATTTATGTATTTTTACATATATGTCAGTTTACATTATATAGTTTACGATAGTCATTTTTGAAATTACAATATTTTCGAGTGTGTGTTTTAGTACTTATTGACAATTAAAATAAGAAAATTGAATTATATAGATCAATGTTTTAGAAAAATTAAGAAAAAATTGACACATTAAAAAATTTAAAAAAGGAACAAGAATTTCATTATTTGTATTCGGTTAAATCAGAAAATATTACAGTAATTTGAAAATTATATCTGATTTTCCACCCTGAATATGGACCAAAGTGATTTATATGTGCTCTTTAATTTTACAAAAATCGTGAAAACTTTTGAATATCAAGAGGTCTTTATAACATGACTAAGCAAAAGAGAAATAGTTTTAATAATGTGAAAAACTACTAGTGTCCAAGCTTACAAAAAGGATAGATAATGATACTATATGTAAAAAAATGAGAATAGAATACATGAACGAGGAAGTCAAGCCTTACAAATATTCTCATTACTTTATCTCTTTATAATAAACATAAATAATTTTTAATAAATTATAGAACAATTACTATTAACAAAATGTTCAATATTAGGCATAATTTTATCTTTTGTTTTTATTTTCTTTTTTAGAGCCAGCCTCAAGACAAATGGAGTGATTGTAGTGAAAGAAAATTTATCATCAAGTTTAGAAGGTGACATGGATGAAGTAGATTCATCAGTAACAAGGCCTCAAAGTTTATTAAAGCGTTTGTTCCAAAAAGCTGGGTTACATTGTTTTCGAGAAACTGTACAAAAGAACTTTCCAAAAGGCCTTTATTCTGTTAAGATGTTTGCTTTAAGACCGAGTAAAAAAGAAAGTTGAAAGTGATTTTGATTACTGCCAAAGGAAAATTCAAGTTGAATATAGTAAAGGATTGATTACATATAATAATTTGGAATTGATTCAAAATTATGGCGGAGTAAAGTAAAATAAAACACGTCCAATGATGCCAGTTTTAAATTTTGTCTTCATAGTTTACAATAAATATAACGAAAAGTACCTAAAGTCTATTTCCAACAAATAACTATATAATCAATTCAAAATATTTCATGTAAATTCTTGCCATTTTTAAAAGAAATATTATTTAACAAAATATTTTGTTGTTGTTTAATTTTAATAACTATTTCTTATTACAAAGTTGCCTTTCTCCAATAAATAGGTGATAAACAGGTAGTGGATTGTTCAATGGTGTGAAAATATCAGTAAGTAGTGATACCAAAAGTGTAAATTATTCTTGGGTGCTTTGTAATACACTTTCAATTTTGATTCCACAAGTTTATTTAGGTGTTTTCCGATATATAAAATTTATTGCTCTCCTTTTTTTAAAAAAAGTACATTAAATAAGAATAATCTTTTTAGCCTTAATATCCATCTCTGACGTAACCAATCAAACTCATTGCCTTCAGAATTATATAAATACTAAAGGCCTTTTCACATTTATATTTATATATATTAATATTATATATATATATATATATATATATATATATATATTAATCCCTTTAATTAGTTTATGACTATCCGAACTTTAAATTTTGTAAGCTTGTAAAAACTTACTGAGACAGAACGATTTCGATCGCTATGTGGTGATCTTTATCAGTGACATCTGCTTGGAGTTTAGTTGGGTTAAGCGGTGACGGTTTTAAGGGCAGGTTTTTGATAGTATCAAAGAGTATGTGTGATTTGTATTGGGTTTATTCGTTTAACACAAAGTCCAAGCGTAAGACACTGATGAAGATCGCCACATAGTGATCGAAAATGTTCTGTCTCAGTAAGTTTTTACAAAATTTAAAGTTTGGATAGTCATAAACTAATGTTAAAGTGATTCATTAAGATTCACCGAACATAATGGACTACAAAATTCAAGAACATATATATTTTATTAATTCTAGGTAATGAGCTACTACTCAGAGCAAAATACTAGTAATTCTACTAAATTTTTTATGAGCTAAAATTTATAAAAGCGCTGACGACATTATTCACATAGTATTCAAAATCCTTAATAAAATATACACATTAGGCATCACAATTGTCTTGCTACATAACATTTCTAACTTGACTCATTGCTTTCCATCGACAAAACTATCTTGCCCCTACAAAATTTTTAAAGCGGGCATACGGACAAGGGTTTCTTGTTATCGATTTTCGTTGTTGCTTCAAGAAACTACATTGTTTCATCTGTTGAACATTTAGTCTGCTTGACAGTTTTCATTGTGTTACCATCTCAATGCTGTAGATAAGCACATGCAACACGTTTCTAAGCTATTGTTCGCTTAGGGCAATCCAATTTAGTAACTGTGGTCACTTGAAGCAACAAATCAACTGGTGCCGCCAGATCGCAAATAACTTAGTCCGCAATGGGTTGAAATATGTGGTATCATAGTTTAAAGTCCATAAGTGACTGAATCAGGTAATGACTACATGTGAAAATAACAAGGTGTTATTTTGTTTGCATTGCATTACATTAACAATCTGCTGTATTTGTAAAAATAGTAAAATGAGTCTTATTGGTCCAGTAGAAAGAATTTTGTAATAAAGACAAAATATTAACTACAAATTTTAATTATATTTTAACAACTTTGAGCAGTAATGAAAAACCACTGAGTTTTTTTAAAATTAAAAACAAAAATAAAGAATTAATTTGTTTAAAAAAAAATGTAAACAATAACTTGTTATATTTGATCAGTATACGAATTTATTAGTTTATTACAAAACTGTGTTGTACTTAATTTTTATAATAAAAAACAAATCTGAAATAAAGTTTTCTTTTAATGCTACAAGTTAGAAGCTTCCTTTCTGTATGTGTATATTTAGTTTTAAAGCAATAAAATAGCATACTGTACATAACCTACAATGGCTTGGTTTTAAACCTAGTTTTAGAATGAATAACACTGAAAAAAACGTTGATAGTGTTGTTTAGTTCCACTAATGTTGAAAAGGGCAATGCAGAATATATATTGATGTGGAGTATTCAGGTTTGAAAAAAAAGACAATAAATGGTAAATGTTATTGCCTTATTACTGACATGAACCTTAAATACTACTTTACTGCTAATTGTGTTGAGACAGGTAGCCATCATTGATAATTGGCATCATTAAATCATTCTAGCAGCTAATAAATCTTTTTTTTTAATCAGTCACTACATGATCAAAAAGAGGTGTCTTTTACCCATTCAGTGAATCCAAGTCACATGTAATTATCAACCAAGAGCAAATTTGTTTTTGACAATTTCGAAACTGTACCACAGTAAACTATTAAACAAATGTCTCAACTTAACAAAATGGACCTTATTCTGTAAACATAGGAAAAGACACAAAAAGCTAGTGCTATAGTCTCTAAAAGAGGACATTAATTTACCATGCCCTCTTTTAAAGTATCACTATACAGTGCGTGATGTTTAACGATATCCCTTGTTCTGCTCTAGCATTTGACTACTAGCCTAACTGAAAACATTATACAATACATATATCGTCTCTTTCTTTCCAGAAGCAGAGCAACACATTTAAAGATCATGGCTACATCAAAATATTACAGTATTATCATTTATTTAATTAGATCTGTTTACACTTTAAACACGACACTGATGTTTTCTGAAGTACTGGGTTTTGACCCCGCACTGCAGCCCAGTCCTCCCTAGCGATCTCAAGGTCAGAGACACGGTTAAACCTCACACATTGTATGTGTCTACTTGTGTTATCACCACTGATGATTGCCAAGTACTCAATTGCACTAAGATCTCATGTATTTTAGAACCTTGTTACTTCAATATAATATACAAATCATTTTACTAATAGAATATAACATATCCTTTTATAAAGCCCAGCCAGCATGAAATCTAATAATATAAAAATGTAAACTATAGCCAAAGATTTCCAGTTCCGTAAAAGCACAAGAAAATAAATTCCATAAGTAAAAAGGAAAGGAAATAAAACTCGTTTTGAATGTTGACATCAATATGTTATTGCATGACCATTTTTACAATAGCTGTTTAAGCAACTTCGTTGTATATTTACCACAAAGGAATGTTTTGCACCTCTCGGCTCTTAATATTTACTATTTACATTAAATGTGCTATACAATCTTTAACAACATGAGCGGAGACCAGTTAAAAATCATTATTTACACATATATCATACTAAAATATTTAACAAGAGTTAACATACAATACTTATGATTAAAATTATAGTTATATATTTTTATAACCCTTAATGGCGACAAATCTAAAGTGTTTTCTATATTTAGGCATGTTACCAAAGCTTCTATAATGCACCTAGTAAGGAAGTAATATAAATAAAAGAGCTTTATCACTCAAAAAATTTGTAAATTAAAAATGTTCATTTCCATTTTTTGACAATTATAAAATTTTTATCTATTCTTATTTAATAATAGGCTGAATAGTGTTACGATATAAAATATCCCCTATATACTTAAAGGGTATATCTGTAAATGTGAATCATCCCTGTGACATTTCTTACAGAAATGAGATATAGCTTTGAAATAGTGTCATGCTCTTATCTGGATAACAAAGAGATCTGTGAACATGAAATTAATATATAATTGTTTAATCCGTGGTTATGAGAAATTTATCTGCATAAGTTAATTTTTCACTGAAACCATAGTGGATAAATATGTAACTATTTTCCTTATTGATATTTCATGGAAAAAGTAATAACTTTTTTAATGTTAAAAATTATTAATTAACTAAACAGCTTCAATAATTCTTCAACAGCTTTAATAAAAGTCATTACATAAAATAATGGAATTACTATAAGAACAAAGTGATAGTCTTATTTTCTTGATGAAAACCACAAGACCCGTAAGAATTAATATTTAATATAATAAATTAACTGCTTGATCTAAGGAAGCATACTGTTTGATAAGGAATTCTTGGACTAGATATGAGACTGACAGACTCACCTAGTGGTAATAGTCCAAAACTGCAATTTCTTGGAAATAAATGAATGTAATACAGTGATGACAACCCTCCAAACATAATGAAAATTGTACAGTGTAGCAATAGGTTGTCTCACTGGTTATTCCTTACACCATTACTGCAATAATCAGGAAATGAACTGTGATTTTCTATTTATTGGATTTTGTTGTAGCAGCAAAATAAAGAGATGAACCAAGGAACATGAAGGAACTCCTAAAACTTGTTAAGTTTTACTTTCAAGCATATGTTTTAAATATATAGATTTTCATTTCCACTCATAACACTCAGAAAGATGAAGTACTAACGATTCCCAACCAAATTTCGGTAAGAAAAAAATACTTTTGCCAACTGATGATATCAAATAGTAAAATAAAACAAAAAAAAATGGATCTCTTTAAGTAAAATACTACAGTATATTTTTTTACATTGAATTATAAATATAGTATTTTTCAGCAACAATTTTGTACCATTTATGGTAGCCCCCTTCCCATAACTGATATTTCAGATAACTGATCTCTGATTAATCAGCTGTACCATAAACTGATTAAATGAAAAACTATTGATTTACTATTGACTGAGCTATTGATTTATATTAAGGGTTTCTTTATTATTTGAAATATAATAATTCACAAGTAGCAATAAAAAGAAAAAGGTCAAATGTTTTTGCAAAGAACCAAATTACTTTTACATAGTAAGAAACCTGTGCATTGGCCATAAAGCTAGGACTTAATAATAAAGCTTTAGAGAGTAGCCTGGAAAAGCATCAATCTCAAATCATAGAATTAGATTTGAAATATAATGTCCACATCTAAATTATACTTTAGAATTGTTCTTTATGATTGAAAAAAACACAAAATGAGTTGTATACATTAAGGGTTATATACAAAATATGTACTTGCATTATATTCACAAAGTAACATTTAACATTTATAAAATTTATACAAACTAAACAATCTAAAATATTAACTATTGAAATATACTATAATCAACATTGCATATAATGGTTATTAGAGGTCAAAACCACAAATTGTTAAGTAAGAAGTTGTAAGGGTTCCAATTGGACTCCTCATATCTCCTTTCATTTTAAAATAAAAATATATTAGTTTTTAATTACCTAATATCATTTCAAAAAGTCTACAGTTCAATATATTATATTCTTTCAAGAAAGTAGACGAGAATCTTTATGTATGTAAATAAATAAATATATACATGTATGTGTATATGTATATAATTTAGTTTTTGTGCTTTAATTCTGTAGGGTTTTACTTTTTACCATAAAACGGTTGCCAAAACAAAACAAAATTCCAGATCTGAAAATCTCACTCAAAATACTGAATGGTGGATTATGAATTAATAAGAGGACATAATTATAGGTTTTGAGAATGAAAGGACCAATTGGAATAATTAAAAGGGGTTGTCATGGAAAAAATTTACTTGAGATATGAGGGTAAAATTTGAGAACCCTTGGCCTAAATCTTAACTCCAGACAAGAATAACTTAAATCAATTAGCTGCTCAAAAAGATTAATTTTAACTTAGTAAAACAATAGAAACATAAATTTGTTTGACTTAATTACAAACTACTGTAATTTAAAACAGTAGTACATAATATTTAAAAAATACAATACTTATTTTTCAATATTAATGAAAAGTCAGGTACTAAAATTCATATAGGCTGTATATAAAATAGTGTTTCAAACTTAACTTTGAATAACAAGTAACTAAGGGTTTATTTTATAATGTGGTGCCTAAACTTGGTGCATGTTATATTTTTTTTTCAAGTTAAAATCGCTTAAAGTATCTTATGAGAAAATTATATCAGGTAAATTAAGAACAAATGTTATACCACTTAGTGGTAGCCATGGTCCTAACATTTTTACACAACATCTATATTAAATAAACACGGCATACAAAGGGTCAAAATTGTCCTAGTTGTATGATTTCACTTAGTAAAACAAATATATATACAGTATTTTAAAATAAGGAAAGAAACCAATTTAGAAAATTATTTTTAAAAAAACCTATATCAAGTGCAGTAAAAGGGTTAGTATTTTCAAAATATTTCATTATTTTATCTAAGTTTTACAAATTGAGTAATATTCTATGAATTGAGTATAATCTTTGGGCTTTATATTTTCAAGTGTCTTATTATGGACTGAATAAATGAAATGCTGTTTTTTAATTTAGTGATGTATTTTATAAAAAATAAATGTATTTTAACTCATGGCTAGTTAATGCTAACAATAAATTATTCATTAAAACGGAAGTCCCCTCTGTATGCCAAACTGTTTTCTAGTGTCATAAATATTGACTTCATTCATAACTATTACATGTTCTTTCAAGTTTAACTCATATTGTTCCTTATAGAAACCAAGTGGTAACTCCATTTTTTCCCCTTTTCAACATATGTTGCACAACATTGATAACAAACCTATCCTAACAAGATACTTTGTAGCTAAATAGTAATTTAGTATCATTCAGTGTTATATTTTATTGGTTCATGCAGTATTCATGTAAACCTACATTTTTTACATCAAGTTAAACAGTTTTGGTAAGTTCAACCTTACTATTAGTAAACCTACGATTATATTTTTATAATAAAACTTATAACTAGACACTTTTGTAGGTATTTAGTGTAATAGCTATGTTTTGTTGTATAGTAACATTTATACAGCTTTTTGTGTGTTTATAAATTGAGGTTATGTTTTAAACACTATTTATGTCTTACAATAAGTAACATGCGTGAAACAAAAATTTAAGTTAACAAAGTCTTGGTAAAGTATTAACACTCGATTAATTCTTTTATAAATAAACTTTTTAATAACTTATTATATTTAAATTTTTTTAAATTTTGTATCTTTTTTCATATTTAAATCATATATTGAGCAAATGTTAATGGGACTAAAGAGTAGCAGTAAAAAAAAGAAAAGTGAGTGGGACCAAACCATTCCAGAAAAATCTAAATTTAAAAACAATTTTCTGAAACGAGTATGCAGTTATCTGACTATACTATGAAGACAGAAAAATACAATTATTTATGAAATTAAAAACTTTAAATAATACAATCATAAAAAGTTCAATTTAAAAAAATATTTTTTATCTCGTGTTTTCTTAATTTTGCTTTTTAACATTTTTTTTTATTTTCCGATAAAAATCAGAAAATTTAAAAAATATTAATAAAACTGAATATAGCTTTCTAGATTATAACAAAATATCTGAAATATTTATATGCTATTCATATAAAGATCAAAAGCAGAAATTAATTTGCCAACCAAATACCAACTTGAAAACTTTATAAAATCATTTGAACCTATAAATGAAAAATTAATAAAAGTTGAATCGAAACTAAATTATAGAGTAATTGTGATTGATTATTCAGTGTGTCCAAAAAGTCCCTCAGCAGTACTCGATATAATAGCAGCCTTGAATTATTGTTTACATCACTCTTCCTCTAACTTGCTTGACAACAAACTTTGATAGTGCCACATGGTGCACCAATCTATTACACATGCTTGGTTGTATCAGCAGTTAATCGCAGAGGGACATTTTAGATACACTGTATATTCTTAAAATTAATCCTTCAGTTGTAATAAATCCTCGATATAACTATAAATTACCTTCTTTAAAAATTCCGAAAAGTAGTTTTTTTAAATAAGTACCTTCTCAGCTTCTTTTTACAATTATTAATGATATATTTATTTTATTTAAAAGTAATTCCAGTGTTTGTAATTAATAAATACTAAAGTGTATTAAAATCTAATCAAGATATCGAATATAAATTATAGCTTAAAGATATTCTAATACTATACTATACACAATAAAATACATTTAGATCAATAATTAATATTAAATGTTACTTACTTTATACATATAACGACATAAATTTATTTAACACATTTAATTAACAATATAACAATCATTGTATTATAACATGGTAAATTTAATGAATATTATACTAACAGCCTAATAAAGATTTACATGCATTCACTTAGACTGTGGCATATATATATATATATATATATATATATATATATATATATATATTTATTTATTTATTTAACAAAATATTCAAATTTCATAACAGTCAATAGTTTACAACCTTCATTTTCATTAATTGCCCATAAAAAAACCAAAATTCCCAAACAGAAAAAATGGACTCTATGGATAAAACTTATATAATTAAGTCCTTCCTATAAGTAGGAGATTTAAGAGACATAGATACAACAAAGAAGAAAGCAAAGAGGAGAGAAGCCTGGAGAAATTTAGATTTAATAGTTAAATATAAAAAAAAAACATTAATCAATTCATTTCTTGATTTTATTCTTATTTATTCGTGGTTTCCTACCCTAATGTAAATTACTATTTGCAAACAAAATTTTCTTTACTGGCTTGCTCTTGTTTTAAAACCAAGATCAATTTCTCATAATGTATATGACTAAACCTACCTATTTTCTTCAGCAATATAAACATAAAAATATAATGAACTGAAAATTAATTATAAAAATATTTCTAATATATTATAATAATTTATGTTTATTGTAATTTACAATTGTTACATGGTCTGTAATTTTATTCGCATACAAGTGGATCTACTTGTGATGAACTTAAAAAAGGAAATGCATGTCAAGCAGTAGTATGTCTGAGGCAATAAAGCTGAAATCCAATTCTATAGAAGGGGTTGCAAAGTTATGTAAAATACTTTAAATCTTAATACATAAACAATCTACACATAAAAAATCTAATTCATGAATACATGTGTTAAAAAATAACACAGAATAAAACATTACTTCAATTCAAAATGGATCAAGTAATTGCTTCAGAGAATAAAAATAGTTTAACAATTCAAAGTGGGTTAGTGTAACCATCTTTCTCTGATTAAATCATAAGTAATCACTTGTGAAACAATTAAAAGCTAGAAGTGAAGACACATGTCAACACTTTTGTAGGAAAAGTATAATTCAGAATTAACGTAATAATAAAGATTAGAGCTAGTTCCGATAGAGCGCAGCACCTCATGGGATAATTAATTCAGCCCAAATTAGAGATAACGGATTCATGAACAGACAGATCAAAATGAACTCCTGGACAAGCAGGATGTGAGCCATGTACGTTCCCGTCCAGTACTTTTTAATAGCAAAGTTCGGGACTTGCAGTGTATAAAGTATGAAGATAAGTCCCAGTTAAAGTATTACGTTTAAAAAAAAAAAAAAAAAAAATGAAATGATCAGCTAAACTCAGGTAAAACAATTTAAAATGCTGTATATAAATTATATTGAAAGATTTGTAAAATTAATTACCTTCAGCGACCTGATTATACATGTTGGACACTGAAGTTTCTTTTGAAAAAAAAATAATATTGTAACAAAGTTCTGTAGTTAATTATATATTGTTATTTGTGTCCAACACTAAAACATCAACGGTGTTGGTACTGTTTATCAACGAAAAGCTTTGAATATAAATTAATAAATAATTCTTGTATTTGAATAATATTAGTTGTTTATTATTAAACAAGAAAACATATTATATATATATATATATATATATATATATATATATATATATATATATATATATATATATATATATTTAGGTTAGTTTTGGTTGGTAAAGATTATTTAGATTTTTTGGACTAGGAGACTGACAGACTTACCTTGGTAAGAGTCCACTCTGTAGTCTTGAAATAGAAACACATAGTTTAAGTGCTTTTATGTGTTTCTATTTCAAGACTACAGAGTGGACTCTTACCAAGGTAAGTCTGTCAGTCTCCTAGTCCCAAAAATCTATATATATATTATTATTTGTATTAGCAATTGTACCATAACATAATTTCAACTTGAATCAGAGCGACATATTAGATTATTAAATTCATTTTATGCACTTGTATTCTAAAACCAGGAAATATAATTACTCAAATTATGCTGCAGTTTGTATAAAGGTTGTTTTACCTTAGCTCCTGTAATATTACCAAGCAGGTAAAGTGTTCATGTTACCATTATAATTTGTAAGGTAATAATTTTATAGGAATTGTGCCACCGACCACTGCCTGGGGAAGGAATAGCATAATTCTCCCAAAGGCGAGGTACAACTTCATGTATTTAGTTTAATTCTTTTAAGACGCTATCAATTTCATTCACAGTGTATGATTTTCGGCTGTATTTGTGACAGCTTATATATGAACTCTAAAGATCCATTGATTGGCCAATGATAACTTGTCACAAAGGTAGTTGTCTTGTTGAAATAGTCTATCACTTATACAATGTTATCATTATAATCTCCTAAAGTGGATTGTGCTGATTTTAAAAGATTGTTTTCCAAACTCGAAGCAGACTTAGGCTTTGAAAAATATGTATATCACAGGATTGCAAAGAATCTTGGCTCATATATGGTCTAAATGTAGATATGTTATACAATCTATGAGTTTTCCAGTAGTTGTGGAATTTATTTATAACGATCCAATATAGATCAATAAGAATAAAATTTCAATTCAGGTACAGTTATACATTTTCATGAAGTTATACACATGAAACTCTGTACTGTTCACAAATGATTCAAGAAAACCCTAAAAGACATTATTTTCATTCCTTGTGTCAGACTGTATCATTTTGGTATGGTGACGGGTCATTGCAAAACCCGTCATCCACAATAAGAACTATTCAAAATCAAAACTATAATTTAAATCTCTCTTATATTTACGTTCATTACTACTTTTACTGTCTGCAATTTGAATACAATAGCAACTAGAAAATTCAATATAAAATAACAATGCATACTAATACACAAATCCATACCCAATCACTAATGTCAACAAAGAAATCAATAAATAATCAAGAATAACTAACAAAACAGAAAATTTGGTACACTGGAATATTAAAAATTTGAGATGATAAGTTCATTACACATAAATGTGCAATATGCTCATAGTTCAAATGTGCACAGAGTTCAGCTCTAATTGAGCAATATACAAACATTTAACAATGGATGAAGACAGATCTATAAGTAAATATCAGGTATCATAAACAAATAGATCAATAAGCTTATCACCAGGAGCAAGCACTAACATCTAAACATGAGTAAATAAATAAGCATTTTATTAGTCTATTAAGACTGGATATAGCAAAAAGGGAAGTCTCTACAGTTTAGAATTAGTACTGAATATAGATCAAGATAATTTAACCAAACATGTGCAAGTAATTTTATGTAGCTTTAAAACTAAGATATCAATAAGAACATAGATAAACCACTGTCATTTGTAAGAGTGATGATATAGCCACATTTTACGCCTAACTCCCAACACTGTTTGTAATACTTGGACTTAAACAGTGCAGCAAATTTCTACATGGTGGCTTTTGAAAGTAACTGTTTTTTGAGTGTACAATGATCTAACTACACAATGTAATGACAACCCAGGAAAGAAATCAAGATTTTTGTTAGTGTGTTATTTACAAACGAACAGTCTTTTTTCATTAACAGAGACACATAAACAAAGGAAAACTACACATATGTCAAAGGATGCAGTACATCTAAAATATAACAACCATTTTTAGTCCGTTAATTTCAAGAAAATAGGCCGATTTCCAAGTTAATATTGTCAGTCTCCTATCTAATACAAAAATCTCAAATAAGCTTTGAGCTTCTAAAATATACCAGCAAAGTTTCCAGGCAATAACAATAACATGAAACTAACATAACAAATACAAAAATGAATAGTGTAGAGAGAATCCAGAAATATATACTTATAAATTAACAGATAAATTAAAATGCACTCTAAGTTTTTCGATTTTCTATCTGAAAATTCTATTCGAGCTAAAAGTTTATTAATTTAATATTAAACCATAATTTACAGTTTTTACATTCATAAACAATACTTTTACCATAATTAAAATCAAATATTTTATTATTTTTCAAACATTAACATTTACAAGTCAAATTGCACTACTAGGTATGTCAAATTTTAATCACTATTATTGTAAAACAGATTTTTTCAAGAGCTAAAAGTTTATTCATGTAATATTAAGTAATTATTTACAAGTTTCTTGATGTAATCATCTTGAATTCACTGATTAAACTAAATTTAAACTACTTAACTAAGTGAATACGTGACTGCTTACTTGCTGACGCGTTTCAAAACTCGGAGTAGAGGGTTAGCTTCGTAAAAGGAACGAACGTTTTGAAACACGTCAGCAAGTAAGCAATTACGTATCACTTATTTAAGTAGTTTAAATTTAGCATTATTTACAGTTTTTACATTCATAAACAATACTTTAATATTTAAAAGAATTTTCTGAGAGAAAATCAAAAGGTAGAGTGTATTTGTAATAGCATGAATTGATTTGTGATCTGTCATTAACCTTAAATACATTAAATAGTTATTAACAGACGATAAATAAAGTTTAAAATACATTAATAACGGAACAAATCAAAACTAATGCTAAAATCAACCACGTTTCTCAAATAGTAAACAATCAGATTACGTAGCATACAACTCTATCCAACTACAGGAGAATATTATCAATTGGAAAGAATATAACCCACTCTAGAAATACCCATGTTTGCATGGGCAGAGAAAAAAATTTTTAATAATAGAAAATGCCTCTAATATTCTTGGGAAAGAGTTTAAAACCATAGTATGTATCATGTGCATGAGAGATTATGTTAATTAATAACATACTACTTTAATTAAACAACAACGAAAACTTATAAGTTGCATGATATTCTGCTGCTTACATAATATTAACAATTTGTTTACTGCCACAAACCAAGCTGAGATTTCAGGTTAGTATTGAAACTGAACCTCTTAGTTTTTACCTCGTACAGTACATTAATACTAAAAAGGACATGGAATGGTAAACAAGCCTGTCCAACCACTTTATACACAGTAGATTCTAACAATGAAATTCAAGGATCTGAAGGGGATTCTAGCATTTCCATCAAGAAAGTATCTATCGGTGCATCTCCAATTAAGCGGTAGAAGAACAAATGTTCCAAACATTTAAGCCCAATAGACCTTAATGAAGGTAAACGTAGAAGAAGTTTTGCAAAGCGGCCAGGTTCCCCTGGATGAGCTGCTCTTGTGTATTCGTCTAAAGCTGTATATACTTTTTCTCTTAGTACTTCCACTTCTTGTTGAGATTTTAGCCCTCGCACAGCTGTAAACATAAATGTATATTTATTAGAATACAATGTATTCATTTATCAACGCTCCATTACTCCTTCCTGATACACCTTATTAGTTACTAGGGGAAAAGATACATGATTGCTTGTTCACAAGACTTTATAATTTCAACATATTAGCATTTAAAATTTATAAACATAAATATTTTAGTGATTTAGTGGCACTCAAGTGGGACGCTTGGTCTTTGATAAGATTTCGCTCGTCTTTGATACGATTTCGTTCTATAGATCGACCGGCTCATATATGCGCCATCCAAAAAAACACTAAAAACAGCAAAAACAAAAATATACATTCAACAAACATACTTGTAATGTTTTTATGTAGTATAATAACTTATTACAACAACATTCCACTTTTGGTCTTTAATGAAGGTCGGACCCACATTAACGCGGTCTGTGTAGAAAAATTGAATTTTTACTGGCAGTCTGTTGAGAGAAACCAAACGGCGCATAGATGCGCTGCTTGGTAGCGAACACGTTACTGCCCTACCACTCTACGTAATCCTATGAAATTAAATTTTCAAATTCTTTCCACCATAAATCCTATATCCCCATAAAGAAGAGATCCACTTCAGTAAGAGATCCTACAAACAAGAGCCATAACACTTCTCGATAACTTTCAGACCAGGGAATTTTATATCTTTTTATTAATCTTATCTATATTCATTATTTTGAAAGTTGGTGAATTTATATTAAATAACACAGAAACATTTTCTAACCACAATAACTTTTGTATTAACCTTACAATTCAATCTCAGTTTCAAAACAACTATCCTCAAAGGTAGACAAAAATAAAAACATTAAAAAAATGTTTTTATTGCTTCAGGAGGTTATTTCTTTGCTTCTTTTATTATGGTATAGTTGCTTGCGTGTCATATGTTATTTTCTAGCTATGTTGATTATCCTTTCACAATCTTCACAGTTACCGACAGACAAAACTTTGATTAGCATTCATGCACCAGTATGTGAGATCCCGCTACTATCAGCAGGAGCATTCTTGTATGGGAACGTTATCTCAGATTACCATTGCCGTATGTTTACCATTTGTTTTTCTGTGTATTGTACTGCACTCTATGTTCAATATTTGATATTATCTGGAATATAAATGTTACACAGAGTATATAATCACTATTCTTTTGTGTGCAAAATCTATGGTTTGTCTCAAGTATTTACCAATCGTTTTGTAGTTTATGCGGTATTTTACTCTTTTCAATAGATCGAGGACAATAATTTTGTTCCAAAGTTGCATGATTTTGATACAAATTAATCAGGCTTTTCTAACAAAGTTGTTTTGTCACTGGAACCTAAAGTAATAGACTTTTTAAAAATATTTTTTCATAGAGATTTGGCCAATAAAATTGTTATGGTAACCAACAAATATTACTACTTTCTGTGTGAAAATACTACCTTGTCTGACCATCCAAAACTGAAAATGTGGACTGCTACTAGTGTTCACAAAATTTATCCTTCCTTGAATATTAAATTGTTATTTTCGTAACTTGTAAATTGTAATTTGTTATTTTCGTAACAAATATTAAAAATAGTACAAAAAATAAAGAATTCGAAAAAAGACAAAATTAAAAAATCTTTCAAAAATATGTTGCTTTTAGACCATATATTAGGGCATGCACATGTTGCTAATCAAAGGGTTAAAGTGTCGATTTGTAACCCTAACCTTCCTATGTAGGAAAAGGATATAGACGAAATAACCCACTCATATAAATGAAAATTAAAACTTAGATAGGTAAGAGTTGATTACCAGAAATAACCTATACTGTACCAGTGTATGGATTTCTATTTACCCATAAGAACACCTATGGGGTTCATAGCATTACAACAAATCTTGACAGTACAATATGAAAACTTGTACTAGGTTAGCTTGAAAATGATAAGCATAACTGGGGAACTAAGCACTTCGGTAGTAAGTGTTACTTACTAGGATTGAACAATATGATTGAGCGTAAGCATCCAAGTTCAGTCTTGTCCATTTTCATTTCCCTCATCTTTGCAACTAGCTCTGTGAGTACTCTGTCAAATATAGTCCCAACTCCAGCCTGGTGTGCCGAGTTATGATGGACAGTTAAACCGGTTGCTAATACAATGCCATCCTTTACATCTACAGATCGATGTGAGAAAGCAGCTATGAGCAATTCATTCCAACCTAACACATAAAATAACTTGAAATATCAGTGTCAGTTTCTGAAAAAATATAAATTTTAGGATTTTGTTGAAATATTAACTTAGAGATCTAAATTATATATAATAATCAAAATAATTGCCTTATTTATTTATAAATAACAATATTATAGTACTAAATTCTGGACAATAGACCTGGTGCTCAGATTGTTGGGAGGTACGCAAACCATTGAATATTTGGTACTCAGTCACTAAATAAAATACGAAAATGAATCCCAAAAAACTCTTGAAGTGTCAACTCATAAAACTAAGACGGTTTAAAATAACTACTTCTAACAACATCTAAGTTCTTGGCAGTTTTTAATTCCTTAATTTCATACACACTTAATATACTGGTTAAATACAATGGATTTAGCCCCACTATAATAGGACTTCAAGACAAAATACATACTAAAATAGTCACGTTTACTTTTTCTTGTATTATAGGGGTGGAATTTTTTCTCAATGTATTCAAATTTTGTTTTCTCAAAATATTATCAATGATTTTGTGATCATATCCATTAAATTTGACTATTTCTTTAATTCAAGTAAGTTCAATGTCAAATATTTTTTTTATTTAAAGGTGTTTTAAATAATCTATGAACAACTCCATTAAACGATGCAAATTTATGTGATTTACAATGTTTCAAATCTACTGCGATACACCTATCATTGTTTGTATGTTTTCGATATACATCAATCTCAATATTATAATTTCAAATACATAAAATATCCAGATACAGGAAACCTTTACACTTCTATATTTTATATTTATATGTTGATTGTTAATAATTGTTATATTATTAACTCTGATATTACATTCTTTAACATAAAAATGTGAAAATATGAAGAGTTGAAATTTTTCAATTCTTCTTCAAAAGTTATCATAAAAAGTTTTGCTATAAAAGATAATAAGCTATTCCCCATAGCTACATTATCTGTTTACCACTTATGTAATTTTGACCAAGAAGTCATGGCAACAACTTGAAAACACAGTAGCATAGATTTTATTAAGTTTAATAAAATTTCTTAACATCAAATAAATCTTTTTATGAAAAGGCTTTACTAAAAGAATCACAGAGTGATTCGACAATGGTCAAGTGAAAGGTGCCTCATCACATAAGGTAAAATTATTGCAATTAGTGGTGGAAAAAATTATTTACAAGTAATAATAATAATTTCATAAAGTCAATGACAAAGACCACTGTGTGGTTGAAATATATCATTGTTTAAGTGCTTTTATGTGTTTCTATTTCAAGACTACAGTGTGGACTCTTACCAAGGTAAGTCTGTCAGTCTCCTAGTCCAAAAAATCTATATATATATATATATATATATATATATATATATATATATATAAATATATATATTCTTGATATTTAACGTTATCCATCGACCGAACATCTACAATAGAAAAACATCAGTGATTCGACAATGGTCAATTGACCGAAAGGTGCCTCATCACTCAAGGTAAAATTATTGCACTTAATGGTGGACAAAATTACTTACAATAGTAATATATTAACTTCATAAATATATATATATATATATATATATATATATATATATATATATATATATAAATATATATATATAAATAAATATATGAAGTTAATATATTACTATTGTAAGTAATTTTATCCACCATTAAGTGCAATAATTTTACCTTGAGTGATTCGACAATGGTCAATTGACCGAAAGGTGCCTCATCACTTAAGGTAAAATTATTGCACTTAATGGTGGATAAAATTACTTACAATAGTAATATATTAACTTCATAAAGTCAGTGCAACGGAAAAACAATGGATAACGTTAAATATCAAGAAATAAATATATATATATATATATATATATATATATATATATATATATATATAGTGAAACCTGTCTTAGAAAAACCCTGTGTTAGGCGGAATCCCGTCTATTGCAAAAAATTTTAAAAGTCCCGACTGTCGCCTATTTAATTTACCTGGTTAATAACCTTCATAAGCCGGAAACTGTCTAATGCGGAAGCGGAATAAGCAAAAGGATGATTGATACGTATTTACTACGTCTTAGTTCTGCATCAGCCGGAAAATCTGATCATATACATGCTGTAAAATATAAAGTTACAATGACTTCCGTTTAGATAAAATACAGTTTATAATATATTTTTAATCATAACAAAATTCACAGATAGGTCTGCTTAATTGTAACGGATCGTAATTATTTCTGAGAACTCTGTAACAACGTTAAGGATTGCTGATATGCACAAGATAACAATGGTATACAAACATTCATAATTTACGATTGTCTATGCGTCAGCACTTGTTTCCTTCAAGATAACGCAATGAATGGTTTACAAACATCCACGGCCAGACATATTGATGTCATATTGATTGACATATTGATTGACATATTGAAAGGCGAGAGACCGCTTCATTCTAAAAGGCAAAAAACATGCACAAATAGAAGAAAAAGAAGAAATTGAAGATGGACCAATCATAGAAAACAAAATAAAAACATTTGGCGAGGCTTTAATGAAAATTTGTGAGTTAGAAGATTTCGCGGTACGTATTAACAGCCCGGAAATGTGTCACCATTTGTTACAACTAAAAACAATAACTGAAACACAAGCAAGTAAAACTAACCATTTAAAACAAAAGTCAATGCTAGATTTTTTCAAGCCTACTTGATTTTCTTTTATTTTTACGTAAGCCTACTACGTACAGTATTTAGCCTAAATACAGCAGGAGGAAAAATATAGTTTTTAATAAATTACATAATTAATAATTAATTCATAAATTTTGTTGACAAGTGTATAAGTGTTTTAGTTTTATAGTTTTCTATTAAAAATGTTTTGTGTAGAAGGATAAAAGGATGCTGCATTAAAAGGTAAGATTTTTATTATGTAATGTAGGTTTTAACATTTTCTGTAGTGTGCATAGCCAACACCACCTAGAAAACAAGGTTTGCGAGTTGTGACGTCACAAGGCACAGGCTATGGACTGTCATTAGGCAATCAAGATAACCGATATTACTATTGAATGACGTTTATGTAGACATTAAAATGTGATAGTTTTTTCTGATTTAAATACACTTGCTTTATATGTTGAAGTGTTATCTCTGTAGGAAATAAACAGTCAGTACTTAATCGGAAATAAATAATTAAATTAAATACTGCATTAGAACAAATGTAGACACGATGACAATTAATTATTTATGTGGTGTTGGTACAGCGCCATACAGCTGATCAGTAGAAATAATAGTCTTATAGCTAAGAATCCCCACGGCCTACCCTCACCCCAAAGCTAAAAACAGAGTCGGCAAACGTTTCGTGATGGTATTACCATCATACAGTACACTACTACTGTATAAGCCAGAAACCTGTCTTAGGCGGAAAAAAATATCGGTCCCAATGGATTCCGGCTTAAACAGGTTTCACTGTATGTATAAACATGGTTTTGGTTATTTATATTTTTTTCTCTCTGCAACACTCTCTTAATATTTTTTTTGTTTTATGTGTAAACAATAATCACCAAAGCCACCATTTCATGTTCTGGTTATCCACATAATAAGCTGACTGGCGAGTAAAGTGTTTTGGAGCTTATCACAAAGAGATGTAAACGTGTCACATGTGATTGATTTGTGATTTTATAAATATTTTGTATGTAGAACATGTCCGATAAATACTACACAATATTCATAACAAGCAAAAACCTAGTAGTTTACTTTATAAGGAATTTACGTTATAATTTACTTCCTAGTAAGAAAAACCATCCTAGAACTAGTGGACTGTGGGAAGGAAATAACTCTTCAATGAGTACCTGCCCATTGCGGAGTACCCGGAAACGAAAAGGCTGTCAAAATTGCGAAAATAGCCTCAACCATGGGGCCTACAGATGAAGGCAAACACTCCCAGCTATATTGCAAAAGTGTAAGCAGGGAAGTTTTCCGAAAACTTTGGTGTGAAAATTTGGAAAAAGAGTCTACTGGTCGATACCTTTACCAGCTCCAACTAGAACCACCAGTCGAGGACAAATATAGGGAAGTAGCATGATCAACGGCATCTTTTGCTGCCAGAGCAAGAACTGGCCATCTGGTGACACAGGAGTACCTATTTCGTTTTAATCTCACAGAGTCTCCGCTGTGTGCACTCTGCGGTGTGGAGAGCGAAACAATTGAACACAACCTGATGAACTGCCCTTACCCATTATCTACAAGAGACATCCTCAGACCAATTGTGACAAAATGGCAAGATATTCTAGTTAAGAAGAACCTGTGGGCCATAGCATCATATATATATCGTGGACATCGGGCCATCGGCTATAGTTAAGCTGGACGCCTGCACGAAGAAGTAAGTAAGTAAGGATGAGTTTATCTAAATGAATCAATGTGTATCTAAGTTATCAATCAAACTTAAATCAAGTCCGTTTTTGTAATAATTATTATACAACTAAATATTTAGTGAAAATTCCTAGCTTATTCTTTAGCTTTTGTGAAATTTTGCTTCTAGTGTAAAGAGTGTTGTTTAATACTGTACATTAATTTTTCAAACGTATGTTTTCCATATAAACATAAAACGTTACTAGACAAAAATGTCGGGCCTAGTGGCCAGACAGTATTTAGTTCAGTCTACTGGGCCGTCGGGCCAATTGGCCTGACGTAACAGCAAAAGTGTTAATATGAAGATGTAATCAAGCTTCTAAACCAATACAGTAAGCAGCCCAAAATTCAGAGGGAAATGCTGCGGTTTGGTTACACGTCTTGAAGTATGAAATTTGAGGTTAGTGGGATAGAATAAAGATTTGGACAAGTGCATTCTAGCAGGCAGATTTCCAGGAAAGCTTTTGCAATAAGGAGATCTATAAAATAGTGGAGTGATCTAAATACAGAATAGAAGAGTTCCATTTTAAAAACAGTAGAGACCAATAAAAATGTACAATTAAAGTTACATTATGATGCATAAAATGTATGTAAAAATATATCCACACATATAAACATTCAGTATTACATACCTGAACGTAATAATAATACTTGATCATCAAGAGGTAATGAAGTAAAATGAGGGATATGCTTTGCCCACTCGACTAGTTGAAATAGCTGTTTATCTGTAGCACGGCAAATATTTGTTACAGCATTCTGAAACATGAAAACAATTTTAGCTTAATAACTTTCATCATATGATATAAAAAGGATAAAAAAGAATGTAAATCTAAATCAATTAATACATTGATTGCCAACCTGTTTCAAGACCTTCAAACACATTTTTGTGTAATTTTTGTTTAAATAATGACAAAACATAATAATATTTTGTCTTTTAGTGTGTTTATTCATTTAAAGTGGTTTATTTTATAATGTCGTTGGACACCGGCGACCGTCATTACCCGATGTAAATATTTATGCTATGAGGCGCCGTGACAATCACGTTGTCAGACTTACTATGCATTCTCTGTTCAAGGCAGATCTCCCAAATGAATGTAAAATGTAACCATTCTTATTGTATTTTTTTAAATATAATTCAAGTATACATATATACTAATGTATTTTCACAATATTATAGATATGTTTAAACAATAAATATATCTAAAAGATTTTTCTCGTGTATTTTTTTAATTTTCAGCATAACTGTATTTTTGGTCCAAAATATTTTTTCTCGAATAATTAGAATATAACTGGACAGTATTTTACATTTACGTCTGTTTAGTTTAAATACAAGTATATTTTAAATTCAGCTGATTTTACAAATTTTATATAATCTTATGAATTGGAGGGAGAAATTTTTAATTAAAGCTTTTACTTATTACACTTTGACAATAAAGACACAAGATGAAAATGTTTCTCCCAAGTGTAAGTAACAATTTAGTAACCTATATTACCAGAATGTCTGGTTGCAAGTAATAACAAAGTGTAATAAGAGATTATCACCCAGCTCATCATAAACAAAAAAGTTTTTCCTGAAGTATTTAATTTCTAGTTTTTAATTGTTAATTTTTATAGGTGAATTTAATTTTAAGATTAAATCAAAGGTAACACTATTCTAAAACTTAATGTAGTTCTACAAAGAAGTGTAAATAAATTATATTTCCTTGTAACTCTGAACTTCTAGTTCCCCAATAATTATAGTCTTGTAAAAAAAATGATTACAAAAATGTCTAAACGCCAAGTTGCAGGAACACATACAGAGACCGTGTCGGCACCTCACAAATTACCTCACTAAATACATCATGAATGTGGCCGACAGCCTTGTGTGATGATCTAAAGTTAAGTCTTAATTGTCGGTCACTAAGTGACCGACGTGCGGCCCTGAGCAAAAATACAGTGCCGGTCACCAAAGACCGTCAACATGTTAATATGTTATTTTCAAGGGGATCAGTTAAAACAATCAACAAGTAGTAAGAAGAAAACTGAATAAATAAGAATAGGAATATACAATCTCCTGTTGCAAACATTATGTGGGTAATATTGCATACCAGAAGAACTCTTACTTTCAATCTACTTCAAAGGTAGAGGGGTGGGTTTTCCCATTTTACACCATTGCAGGAAAAAGGATAAATATAATGACTAATAGGGTCATAGTGATCATCAAATGTTACCAAAACAAACATGTGAACAGGGTTACTCATTTGAAATGGATCGGCAAGTATGATTAAAATAGATATCTTCCTACTACCTAGAATAACGCAAGATTTTTTTAATACACATTTTTTATCGAACAAAAAGATTGGAAAGAAATAATAAAACAAAATTCAGCAAATGCCCAATCTAAAAAAAAAAAATATCACTGTGAGAGAAAATAATTTAATTAAATAATTATTATTATAAATAATTTATATTAAAATTCTCTTCCCAGTTTATAACGTAGAAAATATATACATATATTTTACTAGTATATTATCGGAATCTCTTTTTGTAGAAAGTTGGTTAATTTCTTTAAAAAGTACATGGTAGCTATTGATTACCTAAACAAAATCGATAATGTCAAACAATTAAACATAATGATGCAGAAAGTCGTTCAGAATACAAAAATAATATTAATAGTAAAACCTGGTGGTTTATTATTTATTAAAAAAAGGTACTTAGTATATATAGTACTAACTATACTTACTGTATAGAACTTACTTGTAATATAGCTACAAACTATCTAGTATAGGCAAGTTTACTTCGCGGGCCATATGTGGCCCTTAGAAAGATTTGTGTGTCCCTTGGACTGTTAACATTTTGAGAAATTCAGTTTCTTCCTAACCTGCTAACATAAATTCCCTATTAGGAAGCTGTGAAGGATTTCCCCCATTGGCTCCAAAGAATTAACAAGTTCAAGTATTTCTGAAGTTGAGTAAAATACATTTTCCTACATTCTTTATATGCAAAACAGCTGATTTATTTTAGTGATGCAATACACTAATCTCATAATCATACTGCCTGTAAGTTATTTATGCCCCTTATACTTGCCCTTAGGAAAACTTGATGCAAACTATTTGGCTGTCTAACAAACCCTAGTGAAGATCCCTGATCAAGTAAAATAAATTTAGAATTTTAAAAAGAATAAAGTTTAGTAATGGAGGAGGTAAACATATGAGTGAAATATGGCCTTGATGTTCTATTTAGCAATGCAAGAACGTATATTAAAATTGAACTTATATATTAGAAAACCTTATTTTGTTTGTTTTTTTATAACTAATCCTATCCTAAATGGATATATTTGCTATATTATTAAATTTAATACA
This sequence comes from Prosapia bicincta, assembly GCA_036971475.1. NCBI lineage: Eukaryota > Metazoa > Arthropoda > Insecta > Hemiptera > Cercopidae > Prosapia > Prosapia bicincta. The sequence continues at coordinate 1,098,692 of JBAIZL010000002.1, read as the reverse complement.
GTTGTTGTATAAAGAAATCTTGAATTTATAAACTTTTACATATGTTGTAAACAAGGATATTTTTAGTTTTCTCAGCTGCAACGACTTTTATTACTTTTCTCGTGTTCATGAGGACTTCATACATTACCAGATATAATTTTGTTTGCAATATCAATATAAGTAACAATTACCAAATATATTTAGCAATGAATTGTAGAAATATTTCGTCATGTGGAGTATTAAAAAACTTGATGCTGTTTTCCAAATAATGGCTGCTTTCTCAGGTATGGTCCATCACTCCATTGAAATAGATTTAATAAATCTGTGTTATTTAAAGCTGTAGTGGTAAATAAATAAATGATTACAGACCACACACAAGTTTTGTTCTCATAAAACTTTAATAAACTGTGAACTTCATCTAGCAAAGATCAAAACAAGAAACAAAAATTAATAAGGTTTTATAAACACTTATATGAAAAAAGATTTTCTGCATTTGATAAAATCTTGAACTATATAGGCCCAGTCTTGAACTGAAAATGAGGAGATGAAAAGTATTATTCAAAATATTTAACATGTCTACTTCAAATTAGATAAAATTTAATCTGAATGGTTAAATGTAAATTTGTCTCAATCTACGAATTTACAATTTACCATGGCACATGAAGAAAGATCTTTAAACAAACCAAACTAATGGTTTTAAAATACTTAAAGCCCTCTACATCATAGAAAGCTAACCAAGTTTGCAATCCTGACAGTAAAAAATTTCTTACTAAAAACTATTATTTTTGGCTTTTATATCAACTTTTTAAAATGAAAGTTTACAAGTTTTGTGAATAATTTCATTAGTTATAAACTCTCATTTTGAAATTTATCTTTACCTGAAGTATTGTATTATGAAAAAAAACATTAAACAAACACATAGCTTTGATTTGTTACTATTTTTTTTTTTTTTTAACCTTTAGGGAAAAGGGAAAAGTATCATATCAACATCTTTAGAGTTGGAAGAGTTAGTAAATTACAGGTGAGCTACAAGTGATGTGGAGTAGTGTAACGTAGCATTGTCAATTTTCAGGGGAGAGGGACTAAAAACATTCCAACACAGCATCTAACAAAATGAAAGGACATGGCACATACTTAAACAAGTAAGTTTTGAAAGTTTGTAAATTTTCCAATAAAAAATACTTAGAAATTTTTGAGGATAAATAAGTTTAGGGATTGTCAATAAGTTTAGGGATTTCCAGTCTGCATAATAAATGATTTATTTTATTTCATTCTCTCATATTTCTTTTTGTGTTTTCTCTTCGATTGACAAAGACCACTGTGTGGTTGAAATATATCATTGGTTAAGTGCTTTTATGTGTTTCTATTTCAAGACTACAGAGTGGACTCTTACCAAGGTAAGTCTGTCAGTCTCCTAGTCCAAAAAATCTAAATAATCTTTACCAACCAAAACTAACCTAAATATATATATATATATATATATATATATATATATATATATATATATATATATATATATATATAAATATATATATATATATATATATATATATATATATATATATATATAAGCATTCTGTTTAGCATGACTAGCCAAGACAAGTTATTTGAGTCTTTGTTTATGTAAGCCTTTGTAATAGCTCTCAAGGGGATGTTTGGTCTTCAATAGGACATCCTGCCCAAAAAACACTGAAAACAGCAAAAACAAAAAAATACATTCAACAAAAATACTTGTAGTGTTTTTATGTAGTATAATTAATTACTACAACAACATTCCACTTTTGGTCTGTAATGAAGGTCGGACCTACATTAATGTGATCTGTGTGCAAAGATCGAATTTTCACCCCCAGTCTGTCGAGAGAAACCAGACGGCGCATATATGAGCCGCTCATTAGCAAACGTATTAAGCTTCATGCAAGCAAACCTTTATCTATGAAAAAAATGAGTTACTTAGAACTAAACTTTGTAATAACAAAATGTAGTTGAAAACTCACTTCTGACTCTACGTGCTGTTGCTCAGTCTTACATTCTACACGTTTCTCTGCTTCCAGAATCCTCTCTATAGGCATATCTGTGTGCATACTGCTTGTCGACTCTACTTCATTCTGATCTCTTTCTTTAGTCCTTTGCCTTTCTTCCTGAAATCATACAATATTGTCAATGTACACCTATCTACAAGCCTAACATATTGATAACCGACCCCAAATATATAAGCTGAACTATCGCATGTACTGGTGTTAATAAAACTCTAGTATAGCTCAAGCAGATTTATTTAATCCATTAATTTCTGTTTTAAGCAAAATACGGAGTTTCTTTATTTTATAATGTTTTTAAGGCATATGACTTACACTTGTTTGTCTCATTCCTGGACTGACAAACAGCTGTAAAAAAATTATGAGTCATGACATATATATACTTAGTCAGTAATCTATTACATCGGTATGAATTATTTATTCTAGTTTTTTTTTTCATAAACATATTACAATAAGTTAATTTTAGTAATCTTTTAAAAATAATTTATGTAATTTAGTTTTTAGACAGTATGCCCAAGGCGTGAACAAAGGAATGAGAACTCATACATAAAGATGCAATTTGTTATTTTTCAATTTTTTTACATTTTAAAAAAACATGAAATTTTTTTGAGTAGGTTAAGGTGTATAAAAGAACTTATTTTATAAAATTCAATTTTTCCTTTTATTACTATTAATAACTTATTGTTTATAAAACAAATTATAAAATTTATGATAAAAAAAGTCCATCAAGTTGTTTCCAACCTATCATTATGAGTTTACAGTTCAATGTGTTAACATTTTTTTTTTAGTGTAATTGGGTGTTGAATTTTTGGGTATGGTATAATTTAAAGTGTTTGTGTATAATTTCATGTTGTCCAGTTGTGTGAAGTTTGATACTATTATTCAATTTATTCTATTAGCTCATATTCTCTTTCTTAGTCTATCTTTTTTGGTCTTTCATACTCTCATACCTTATTCAAATTATCAGTCAATAGTAAAATAATTTTTATTCATCCACTCAAGTTCAAATACATTTTTTTAACTTTTAGTGTATGACACTTGATGTTAATACAGTTTTTTAAATATTAAATCATTAATTAAATTTAAAAAATTTGATGTCTTTAGGTTGGATTCGAATAGTATGACTACATGTTTAAAATCCAACACATAACTCCTGGATTGTATACATGCAGTCATTCAGTTTGAATCTAGCCTAAAGACCTCATCCTTTTTAAATTAAAAATAATGAATTAATATTTGAAAAACTGTCTTAATATCAAGTGTCATCTCCCTATAAGTTTCAACTCTGTTTATACTATCCTTTAGAACTCCTTTTATACTTTTAATCTTTTTCATTCATCTACTCGGGGTTGAATTGGGTTGATAACTTCCTTCTTACAAGTGCAATACAGTGGTTTATTTCAGTTTATAATCAGATCCTAACATGTGAAGACATGGCCCTTCGATATATCCTAGATGTAAACTTTTTATTATCGCTAACGTAGTTCTATTTATTATCCATAATTCTTTCTTGTTCCTCAATAGGCAATAATAGTCATAAGGACAGATGGCCTTCAAAGTGCAGAAAATAGTTTATGAAATTTTTGAACAATGTCCCTGCACTCAGTGTACAAGAGAACAAGCAACAAAGGTGGTAGGTATAGCCTGAAGTTATTAATATACATCCACCTCTTGAGAATTCCACAGCAAACTCTTTACAAGCAAAGTTTGAAAATAGGAGTTACAGCCACATAGAACTAGCACATCAACAAAACTAGTTTTCTAAGAGTTTGAGTTTGAACTGTACAAACATTACTGAGTAAATGCCCATTCATGTAAAAGTGTGTGAAGTTTCTGCAAACTGCTGAAAGAAATTAATGAAGGTGAAAATAATGAAATTTAATACACTTTGGTATTTTTCGCAATTATAATTTAAATTAACATAATCCTAACTTATACTAATAAATTATATATACCTGAACTGCTTCTCTCTTCATTCCCATTGACAGACATTTCTGATATCTGCAGTACTGGCATCTGTTACGCTGACGTTTATCTATCAAACAGCTTTTTTCTTCTCTACATGCATATGACAAATCCTTTCGGACTGTTCTTTTAAAAAACCCTTTGCAACCTTCACAACTGAAATTAAAACAAAAAAATACTTTTGTAAACTCTCTCTCTATCTGTCTGTGTGTGTGTGTGTGTGTGTCTGTGTGTACAGTTGCAAAAGTTATATACCATAGTATTAATAACAAATTAAGAATGTCAGCTATAAGGAAAACTATCATGAGCTTCTAACCAAAATTTAAAAGGACCAGTTCACTGACTGTCCATACAAAGTAATAAAATAAAAACTTGTATGTATGCTTGTATTTTACATAATATGTAAACTATATTATACTAGTATATATAGTATACTACTATATTATAGTAGGATGACACAAATTATAAAACATTGTCCAACATAGAAAAAAAATATTGAGTTTGAAATACGCTGCTGGAAAGCTCTTAACACCAAGATTATCCTCCAAGAGCTAGCCATCTATCCATAATTTCTACAAAAAGCCTTACAATCAATTCTTTCAATGTGTTCCAAGTCGTGGTAGGAAGTAGAAAATTCACAAGTACTCCATAATTAAAAGCCCTTATTTGAACCATCAAGGAAAATACAAGGATCATAATCATTTAATATATTAAATAATTAATTCAGAATAAGCATGGATCATAGTTATGAGGAATTGACAAAAGAGAGGAACTATAATAATATTCCCGGTAATTTTGCAATGTTAAATTTTCTTTTAAATTTTATAGTAATTATTGAATAATGCATTTATTTTATAGACCACAGACAAAATGAAGAGAAGAGACTTATATGTAATGAACTTAATGTTGAAAACAAGAACTATGTTATTTTCTCTACTTTGTAAAGATCCTATGTCCCCAAGATATAACAATAATTATTTATGTTTAAAGAAATTTAAAATAGCCTGTTTTTACTTTAGTATGCTATTTTTAGTAACATATATTAAAAGGGAAAAATCTAAGTAACCCCTCATTTTGGTAAGTATTACCAATTGGTAAATTAATAACGTAAAAATTTAAATAGACCAAAAACATTTTACAACTATGTTAATATTAATAGTTAACAGCCCTTAAGTTTTTTAGTCATAAGTTTCTATTATGCCTAAGCTTATTTTCCAATTTAGTAACTTTACTAAGTTTATTATGGTTGTTATTTTAATTGATTTCATATACCTTTTATTATGAAAATCAACATAAATAAATTTAGGAGCTTAAGCCCTAAATACTTTAAATCTTGGTTAACTATTCAGAGTGCAGTGGTCACAAGTGTTTACTAATTTACTATTATATACAGTATTTCTTGATTGGCTGAGTGTAGTGAGAAAGAATTATATCATTATTTTATAATTTCTTTTGTTTCTGTGTCTAATATCTCTCTCTCTCTCTCTCTCTCTCTCTATATATATATATATATATATATATATATATATATATATATATATATATATATATATTAAATATGGTGAAATATTTTCTTGTAATATAGTTAATAAATTAAAATACAAAGAAAACTGAACACTCTAACCAAAAAACTAGCTATTTTAACCCTTAACTACTATACTGACGTCTCACAGATGGCCCCGGATGTTTACGTTCGGTTCTCTCCCCATCCCCCACCCCCTAGAAACCAGTCTGGCCACCTAGCTGCCAGTTGATTAACGGTCTTTAATGAGTGAAAGTCGCATTGCGTTTCTTTTCTTTGTATATAGGTTAGGGTCAATTTAACGTCTGACAGACGTATTATAGTAGTTGTGTTACTTTTCTCCCATAACAGTGACGTCTGGTTGACGTGGTATAGTGGTTGTGTGATTTTTGTGTGTGTGTGTATATAATAGCATTGTATATATATATCTATAAATATATTTATCTTTATGAACCTTTAGAACATAAATTTATATTATGGATATTCCAACAACATCTACTGAGGAGCCATCTGCTTACCAAGCAGGATTGAAAAGCCAATATGCTTGGAGTGTGCTAGGAAAGTGTGCGCAAGTTGCTTGGAATAGGCTAGAAGTCCTAGACTTGTAGTTCAAAAACATGGAATGGACTACATGGTAAATAAATTTTGTTGAGTTTACTGTTTTGTAACTAAATAAAGTAAGTTTTGTTCATAATTGAAGTGTAATATTAATTATTTTCCTGATTTATAGAAATCTCTAGAAAAAAATATTTACATAACTTTGGAATTTTTTTTTCAATATAATAATAAACAATACAATGCCAAAATTGTTCATATATGCAACGCAACTTATCTTCTTTAAATAAACAAATATTTTAGATTAATATTTTAACAAAATTTACATAAAACGTTGTTTTTGTAATCTAACACAAACATTTGTACTTTTTTTTGCTACAGAGCCTGCAACGGACCGAGCCAACCTACGCACCATGCCGTCAACCCTTCCGTCGTAGACCAGCACGCGCGCGCAAGCCCGCCCACCAAACCGACGCCCGTTGCAGAGCAAGAATTTTGAAACGAGCCGCTCGCAGCCGAAACCACAAACGCTGTGCAATGCTCGCCAAAATCTGCCAGAGAACAAGTCACTGGACTTAAAAAAGAAAAAACCTAACTTGCTGCGGATTCTACCCTTAGCGGGTAAGTCGTCCCGGGGGATGGGTTCTTTTGAAAGACATCTAAACGGCGAAATGACCATATCAACTGTAGGAGAGTGTAAGAAACTTGTTTAAAATAATACTCAGTTTGTTTGCAAGTTAGTTAAAAAATCTTTATTTTTTAATTTTTTGAAAATTTAAAATTTACTATTACAATGCACAGTCTGCAATTTATTTGACTTAAAAATTTATATCCTTTGTGTTGGTTCTTAACACAGTTAAAAAACCATACTGCTTATTTTAGTTGACATTTAAAATTTAAATTAGAATTTACGATTTTAATTTCCTTTCAATCAGAGTATGCCAAAGCGTAAAACTTTGCTCTACTTGACGGTCAATCTTACTTGTCGAAAATATAACCCTTTACTATCTGTCGTAATTTTATTTTATGTTCCCAGGTTCTCAACCTTGCGATTTTAAACGTCAATATATGGTTTTGCTTACTTAACTTTTTACTGAAAATTTTAATTGTTACAAATTACAAATATTCGCTGATTCAAGCAAAGCCTTACCTTTCAACACACTCCGAAAGATCCCTACTTTTCACATTTTGTTCTATTTATTTAAACTCTCTAAACACACTACTTTATTTTATGGCCATATTTTACATAGCCATTTAAATGATAAAATTTTTTCTATATCTTTTTCAATTTAAAGTGAGTAATTTAAAATTCAAATTCTATTTACTTTATCAGGTAAAATTTCAAACAATTTTACCAACAACCTAAAAACAATTTCATAAAACATATCAAATTATACAAAAACCAATTATGAAATACATACTGAAACAGAAATTACACATAAAACATATAGCCTTATCTCCTACAAGATTATCAAAATATTTACTGAACATCAAATAATAATTTATAAAAACTTTTAAAACCTCTGCTGGATAAATTCAAACACCTTCCCATATTGAAATTATAATATTTAAATACATATTTAAATTCAAAAAGTTTACTGAAACTTATTTAAACCTTTTTCAAACATATCTTCACACATTTACAAAATCTACAAATTTATTTAAATTCATTTAACCCTTTGATTAGAAAATATTTAACCCTTTGATTAGAAAATATTTAACCCTTTGATTATCATTTGGTTAACCCTTTCTTCATTAAAATTTTAAATACTGAGTTTTGTTTACAACTTATTTAATCATAGTTAACCCCTTTTAATGTAAAATATGTAACCCTTTTGTTCTCATTTGAATTAACCCTTTCTTCATGACAATTATACATACTGAAGTTTAATTTAAATTTATTTAAAATTCATCAATGCAATTTCTGAAGGAAATTGATATTTAATAAATTTTGTATACCTTTGCTAAATGGCTACAAGCCCATTTGCCTTTATTATAGAACTTATATTTTTAAACCAATTTGCAAAAATTTCAATTTTCTTTCTAAGTTATTCTACCACCAAGATATTAATTTAAATACACATAAATCATGAAATAAACAATATATATATACTTATAATCACAAAAAAGAAAACTTATATTAACATATTAAAATTGGTTAGCTAGACCCACTTACTAATTTAAAATCTCTTGTTTAATTTAACCCTTTTATTGTACCTTTTAAAAATTTAAAATCTACCCATATTAAAATCATGTCCCTTTATTCTTACTCAAACCTTGGTTTGATTTAATTTATTTCATACACATATATAATTTCACCCTTTTCTAAATAAAATCAAAAGTTTACATTAAAAAGCTTCAATTTGTTATAACCCTTGTTTATTTTAAATGAAAACAATTTATATCAATTTGTTTATTATGGAAAAGTGTCGTAATGACTTCTTCTAAATAAATTACCAATTTAGTTTAATTTAATTATATGAAATACCACTCCTGTTATAGGAGCACCTGAAACTAAAGCATAGCCTTCCAATCAGCTGTTGTAAACAATGGCCTTTTGTCCGCCATCTTGGATATTTACTTTTAGCGAATTATATTTAACTTCATTTCAACACATCTTTTATTTAATTTCTTTACTCTTTCATAAAATTTTAAACTCTTTAATTAGTTTAAATCCTTTTATTCGGTTTGCTTATTTAAAAAAAAAACTTTTCCTTTACATAAGTTTTAATCTAAAATTTCTATTTCCCTTACATACATAAAATACAATATAAATTCTGCATTTATGGCATCGCCATCTTGAAAACCCCCCACTCTTTAAAACAAAGCCACCAGCATTTACTTGTAAAATTTAAAGTTTACTGTTAATGATTTGAAAATTTATTTAAATTTTGTAACATTTTCCCAATTTAGAAAAAATTCTTCAAATTAAAATTTTAATTTGCAAAAGGAAAACAGTTTAGATCTGACCTGATTTCACACAAAGCATGGCTTGCCTATCTTCTCCCTCTCTTCTCCGTCTCTCCCTTTGTCCTCCAACGGGGTGGGGAAAATCCGGCGTGGCTGGTGCTTTGTTCCCACTGAAGAATACTTGGATGCGTCCCTCGCATTGCCGCCATCTTTGAAAACCTCCATCCCTTTGTGTATTTTTCTAGGCCTTAGGTAGATCCGCTCGCTTCACCCTTTGGTTGAATCCTTCCATCTTCTTTCTTCGATGCTATTCGCACCTCTTTTGAAATTCAATGGTTACCAGTAAAATTTTAGCTTTTAGCCCTTCTTTTAACACTGTTCTTGGGCATCTCTTAATACAGAAAATAAAAAGAAAAATCTTTTAAAAACGTTTATCAATTTAGTTAAATTTTGTTCAATTTTGTTTGAAATTTAGGCTCACACTTTTTTAAACTGTTTGCTAGGTTACACTGTTCACATCGCCTTGTCTTTCTAGTAAGGCTACAACACACACATTTAACGACGCTCGCACATAATTTGATGGAAAATTTATGGGAAAAACCCCTTTCGCTGCGATCTTGAAATGCGAAAGGGGCCCCATTACGAAACTACTGCGTCACGACATCTCAACGCAACGAACTGTCTCTAGCCACTCATAGTTTTTGAACTATTTACGGTAATAAAACTATTGTTCATTATTTTACCGGAGCTACTCCCGACACCGACCTTACCCTTCGAGAGTCCTGGTTTAGCTGGGGCTCCAACAGACGCGAGGCCTGCTCAATCCCCGGGCAAACACCCCCACTTGCAGACCGTTCCCACGGGTTGTCAACCAATCAGGAGCTTAACTTGATGTCACCTGATCGACTCGCGCACATCTTTTGTACTTTGGTGTAACGGCTCGCAAAAATGATAGACCGATCGATTTAATCCATTTTTTCGATCAAGCCGTATAACTCCTTAAGGGTGCTTCTGATGGAATTTTACTATTCTTTATTTTTGATTTTTCTCGTCTTGCTTTATCTCTGGAAATGTCGATGGTAATTCTAGGCCAATTTTGACCATCTTCCCCTTGCAAACTGCCTTAACTTTAAGTTACAAACCCTTCCCACGGTGGCTTGGTTTGTTTTACTTACATAAACTTTAGACTCTTTATGTTTTACATATTATATTTTTGCGGCATGTATTCCTGAAGAATATTGCCCGCCGCAAGCCGTGATGGGCTATTTTTATGTCGAACAACACAGTTTATAATTTTTTAGTTTATTTACATCTTATAATTTAACATAAATAGGGTTAAATTTTTTCCCCCAAAGAAATGTGAACGTAAAAAATTTTCAAAAAAGTACGTCTGACAGACGTTGTATAGTAGTTAAGTAAGTTTTTGAGGGTATAGCAGCTAAGGGTTAAAAATGAACAAAGATAAAATACTGAAGTAATCATACAACATCATAAGTTTCACCCCAATTTTGTTAATTTAACAAATACAATATTTAGCTAAAAGGAAATACAAATTTTAGAAAATAATAATAAAATCAACCTCAAAAAAGATATAAAAAGGAAATATTGATACAATAATAATAGATACTGTACTGACGATCAATAAATTAAAAGAAGAGAAACAAGAGAACATGCTAATTATTAAATCATCACATGAAATAATAAAGTTAATTAAAAATAATAAAACTAATAATAAACACATAAAATATACTCCCAAATTTATCACATTAAACAAAAATTACAAACTAATGATCTTTTTATGACAAAAGCTGATAAAGGTAATGCTGTAGTTATTATTGATAAAAAAGAACATATAAATAAAAAAAACTGAAAATAAATTATATATCTAAAAACCAATATACACAAATAAATAAAGACCCCATTGACAAATATCTAAATGAAATAAAAAATATAATAAAATCATCATATAAATTATTTAATCAAAAATATATTAATAATTATATAAATGAGAATCCTAAAATTCCAAGATTAAATGGACTAATTAAATTGCACAAAGGAGATAAACCAATTAGGCCTTTAGTAAATTTTACAACTGCTCCTTCATAAAAAAATTCAAAATGTTTTGCTTTATTACTTAAAGATAAGGTAAAATTAAATAATACTCATAATATAAAAAACTCGATTGAACTTATTGAAAAATTAAAAGATATTAAAATTGATAATAGTACCAAATTAATATCATTTGATGTTACTAACATGTATAATAACATACCTATAATGAAAACACTTGAAATAATAAAAAATAATATAGATGCATGTGGACAAGATAAAACATTAACACAAGAAATAATAAATACATTAAAAATCATATTCAATCAAAATTATTTTTTACATAATAAAATTTATAGACAAAAAGATGGATTAACAAGTGCTCTCCATCAAGCATATTATCGGAAATATTTTTAATAAATATAGATATTGAAATAAACACAATTATTAAAACATACAATCAAAATAGACACTGGTTTCGATATGTAGATGATGGACTATACATATCACATAATAATGGTTTAAATATTGACAAAATATTAAATTGTATAAATAATATACATAAAAATTCAAGTGAATCAAGGCACCAAACTATTTATAAGGTCATTGATGATATGGAAAGAATTACATAAAGTACAATGTACTTATAAACATATGGTTGTTTCTAGTACATATGATTTAATTTTTGTAAAAATATTTTGTTACATAATTATTTTTCCAGAAGATACTTGTACTGATTTATCGGCGAAAAGCTTTGAATATTATATGTATTAAAACTATTCTTGTTTTTGAAATATTTTAATTTATATATTCCTTAATTATTATAATAATTATGGTTTTTTTTAAAAACATATTGTCACTTATATTTTTAATCGCTAATATTAATATTTTATTTGATTTGCTAATATTTCATTAATATTAACAGTCCAGAGGCCAGGGAATAACATAATTAAATATATTTTAAACCAAAACTGAGACATCATAGCACATTAATACAAGCAATAAATTTTAATTGAAGCCAATGACGAAACCATTGACTTAATGCAACTGATGAAAGGAAGGAAAGAAGAATCAGTTTGATGCAATAGTTTTTAGCCGACAGCTGTTGCTAGCAGCACATTGCATTGCAAGTGGCAAGATCTATGCACAAGTTGTCCTTGACCTTGGTTCTTTGATGATAGATAAACATGAAGCCCTAAGTAACACTCTTACTTCCTTCAGCCTATTATACTTTGTTCATTAAATAATGGACACTGACCATGCTCCTTCAATCAATATTGTTCCTCTTTATTTTTTTAATGAAACCCAGATTGGTATGTAATTAAGAATGCTTAGACAAAAAAGTTATTTTTTTTTAAACTCAGATACAGATAATATATTAATTATTTTTTTAAAGTATTATCTATCAACACATACAAATTTCTTGTATTATTTTGCTTTTAAGGTATCAACCATTCAATTTATTTTTCAAATTTTCTACTATTTAAAGTAGGAGAACAGATTTCCAAGCTTTTGTTTTGTTATTAATGGAACAATCATTAAAATTAAGTTAATTAGAGCTTAGCTAGTGAGAACTATTCACAACAGTAAAAATTAAACAATTGACTTTAAATCTTACTGCATATTAGTTTATTAAAAACAAACACACTAGTCCATAAAACAATCAGACTAGTTTCGGCGACAATGTCTCCATCCTCAGTGCTTGGTTACATCGTCGCCGAAACTAGTCTGATTGTTTTATGAGCAAGTGTGTTTGTTTTTAACAAAGTAACGTGTAATGTGATTTAGAGTGGGCTGTTTAATTTTTACTGTTGTTGAATCCTAAAAATATTGTAGAATTTTTAAATCCTAATTAAATTCTTTAGAATTTCCCTATGGATCAGAACTAGAAAAGCTTAGTAAAGCCACTGAGTTTATATGAAAACCTTTCACACTAATATTCAAGTTTTGCCGTCTTGTCATCATCATGTGATAAAATAGTCAAATTATTTCCGTTAACCAAGAAGCAATCAGTAGATTCCTCTTCTACAAAGTAAACACAATAGTTTGAAAAAAGTATGATAATCGATTGGTAATTTACTAATTAAAAACAGTATAAATTTGGCCTGAAGATAAAAGTTAAATTACGGTTGATTTCAAAGAGTTAGGATTTAATTGCTTTTTAAAATATTTCAAAAATAATTGTTCAGGCAAGAAATTATTTTTTCTTATAGTGTGGAATACTGTCAGAAAAAATAAACTTAATCTACAAACTCTTAACCTGTTGATTATAGAAATCTGTTTTTTATTTATTTGGGGAATTCAATAAACATATCTGTAAATTATTAACACACATTTAAAAAAATTTAGTGAGACTCAATACCTGTCAAATCTTTGTACAAATATTAAGTTCTAAGCAAGAGGCTATACAAAAAAAATTATTTATTTTAGAAAAAGTTAAATACTACAGAAGAAAATGGTAAAACTTATCAAAAAGGAAAAAGATTCTTTTGCATTGCTTCAGAAATAAATGTAGATGGTACTGTAAGGATTGGTGAGTTAGAAGTAGGTACAAATACTACAAGATACAGTAAACTCCCGATTATCCGTGGTATAGGGTGGCCCTATAATGACGGAAAACCGAATTCTCCGGATAATCCGCTATGAACAAAGAATACGCAAAACGATAGATAATCGATTATTATACCATAAGTGACACAAATAATGGTCCTGGTTAATGCAATTCACAAATAATTTTCAGAGGACAAAATAAATACAGAAAATAATTTAAAATGTTGATGTATTTGACAGATTATAACATGTACATTTATATGTCTAACTATTTACAATACATACATAAGTATATGTCAAAAGTAAGTATGTATGTACATATGTAATTTCCTTTACACATAATACAAAAAAATCTGTCACTTTCGTCTGTTTTTTTGTGAGCATTGATTTAGCTTTAATGTGCGATCTAAGTTTCTTGAGAACCATTTTGTAGCACAGTGTCAACTTGTGTGTTTATAGCTGAGATACACATTAGGTTTTCGGGCGTCCAGCATTATGTCATCGTCTCTTATATACAGTAGTCTGCTCACCCCCTTCATTTCGCTGACCCGTGTCGGGATACTTCCCCTTTCAATGTAAAAATTATTATGTACGTATTTACATATCTATTTCATTCATCTTAACTTCTATTAAACCTTATATATATTTAGATCGCAATTCACCGTTTGGAAATTTAAACACATGAATCTGATTGGAATAAAAATTGGATATTTGTAAAACAATGACCGACCCTGGATAATCCGCAAACCGGTTAAACCGCCCACGGATAAACGGGAGTTTACTGTATATGTATTATATGCTAAGAATAATAAGGCAAAGGAAAGAAAGTTGGATTAGTGAAAATTGTGTTACATACCCAGTAATGAATACAATTATTTTTTTAAATTGTATCTTACCTATAAACGCCATAATGTTTGCCACTCGCTCTATCTCCACATATTGAACAAAGATGTTTCGAACCGGACAAAGGATGGTTTGGAGGGTACCCCGAGTTGCTTGAGCCTTTTCCTCCACCAGAACCAATTAGACTACTGTGTGTAATAGTGAATGAACTGAAATCAAAATAAAATCTTTTTCCAATGAAGTACAATATTGTACTGAAAGCTAAACTTATATGTCAAGATTCATTGTAATACATTTGAAGAGTTTTTTATATTAATTTTCTCGATTACTGTAAATTTATTCAAAAGCAAATCGTAAAACTTAAATACAACCTTTGTTAAAAACTGGCAACTCCAGTTTCTTAATAAAACAAATTACAAAGGATTTTTCTAGCATATATATATAGCCCATACTTATAAGTTTTTAATAAACCTTTATTTGGAAAAATAGAAGAGATTTTTGACAAAAAAATGTTATTCCAAAAATTAACATTTAATTCGATTGAAAACCTTATTCATTTTATAGAAGTGGGATTAAAAAGCTACTTGCAGTAGCAATATACTTGGTTACAGCAAAAATGTGCCTCCAAGTCATGAAGATTATTTTCCAAGTTTT
Organism: Prosapia bicincta; assembly: GCA_036971475.1. Classification (NCBI taxonomy): domain Eukaryota; kingdom Metazoa; phylum Arthropoda; class Insecta; order Hemiptera; family Cercopidae; genus Prosapia; species Prosapia bicincta. The sequence goes on along the minus strand of JBAIZL010000002.1, from coordinate 1,083,632 downwards.
TATTAATTTTGAAAACGTCTTTATCTTCTTCAAGAAAAATTACATTGATAAAAGCACAAAGAGCATAGTCACACACAAATTTCACATTAGATTCCACTCATACTACAAACAGCTCTTATACAAACTCCATAAAGAGTGCAATATGCTAAGGATGGTAGAACTATCTATAATTACTAACAATTTAGAAACTAATTAACTAGTTAAAGCTCATTTGTTTGGAAATAAATTAGTATACTTAATAATATTCTAAACAATAACAGGTCAGTGGACCAACCAATGTAACTGAAACTTATATACATTGTAAGTACAGCACTTAACTTTAAGTGGGTAAACCTGTTTTCAAAGTATTAATTTCTTTAATAAACTACAATACTTACAAAACCACAAACAGCAAACATTATTCTCCTGGTCAGTGCACTGACTAATTCTGTTGTTTTGTTAAAATAAAAATACTGCGATAAAAAATCTTCAAAATGAACACCATGACAATAGTTCATTAAAAGTAGGTTGTAAAAATAAAACAATACACAATTATATAAGAGTCTGGCATTACATTGTGGGTATGTTTTGGTATACTAAAATGGAAAAAATTGTTTACAAGAATTAGGATTCAGAAACTCTAAACATTTTCGAGTTGAAAGAAAAAATATTGGTTTGTCAGTTTTGTCCTAACTAATAGGATATCAAAAATTAATTTAACAAGATGAAAGGGCTGAGAATTCTATAGAACACACACAAGTATAAGTATAATAATAATACTCAAAGTTTAATAAATAATAGATTGGCACACCTATTAAACAAGTTATAAACACTCAGAATATCTTATATTACATATTAATTTTTTTTTTAATTAAAAAACTTTCCAATGAAAATATTGGAAAGAACCCCAATACCACAAAAATAATAAAAAATAACAAATAAAACAAGTTACTTAAGATTAAACCCTTATGTACATTGCGATGACCATGTCATCATCATCAGAGGGTCTTATTACAACATTACAATCTAGCAAACAAGAAGTTACAAACTAGAGTGAAGATCACTGATGATGATGACATGGTCATCGAAATGTACATAAGGGTTTAATCTTAAGTAACTTGTTTTATTTGTTATTTTTGATTATTTTTGTGGTATTGGGGTTCTTTCCAATATTTTCATTGTAATATATTGTACCACTGTGCTCTTGATATTGTGTATTATCAAAAACTTTCATTTAAAACTTTTAAAGTTTTATCTTGGGTTATTTAGTTATATTATTGTTTAGTGGTGTCAATGCCTTCAAAATTGAAGTTTATTATGATTTATTTACAATTAAATATACAATTTTACAATGTATTAAAAAATGGAAAAAGCTTTAAAAAAGTTTGTTCGAGTTACAAAAGTTCGACAATGATACAAGAGAACAAAATCTGCAATAAAAAGTGAAGTTTTAGGTATTTAAATCATGAAGAGTTATACATTTCCTTGGCAATATAATAAGAGAGAGAGAGAGATATTAGGTTACTTACTTAGGACTGTTTGGTCCACCACCAGGACTAAAGTTGCCTGCAAGCAAACTTGCAGTATCAGGTTTCATATCCAGAGGTGACTGGGGACCCACTGAGCTTAAAGAAATATTGCTATCCAGACTTAGACCTAAAAAAATATATAATTTGTAGAAACAAAAAGGATCTTACACTATGAATTACATTTACTTATAACTATACTCATGCAAATAGATTGCTTACATGTTAGTTACTGTAAAATTGGGTTTTCATAAAACTATTTCTAAAACATAAAACTGATAGCTCTTCTTTAGAACAGCCATTAGTAGTAACCATATCAATGTAAGGTATTTGCAACACTTAAATGAAAACATTGTTAAATATAACCATAGAATGTTAAATTTAGTTGTTATTAGTGGCATTTAATAGTTGTAATGAAATACAGTAATACCTCGACCTACGCTACCCCGTCTTAAGCGATTCCCAAGTTATGCGGTTTTAAATCATGCTGTCCGAGTTATGCAGAAACTGGCCTAATTTGGAAGAAAAAGAACTTTTATAGAGCTTGAAGATAAGATATTCAAATTTTAAGGCCACCAAAGACCGAATGACAGTGATGGTTGGTGCAAATACAGCTGGTGATTGTAAGCTGCAACCTCTCATAGTTTATCGCTCAGAAAATCCAAGGGCATTAAAACCTATTTCTAAAGCTAGCTTGCCCGTGATTTGGAAGTCAAATCGTAAGGCTTAGGTGACAGCTTTCCTTTTTGAGGACTGGTTTGGTCATCATTTCATACCTCAAAACGAACATTATTGTCGGTCTAAACAAATTCATTTTAAAGTAATTCCTATCAATTGACAATGCACCTGGCCATCTCCTACTACTTAAACTAATTTTGACACACAAGTGAAATTGATATTTTTGCTACCAATCCTAACATTTCAATGTCTTAGAATCCTTTGGAAATTTTGGAACGAAATTTCACAAAAAACTTCAAATGGCATTTGGAAAAAGGTGTCTATTTTTTTCACCACTGAAACTCAAGCAGAATAACTGTTAGAGTCCGATAAAATTGCTGAGGTGATTGAAGAAGTTCTGATTTTGCCAGACAACTCAATTTAGAAATGGATAATCCTGACGTTCAAGAACTGCTGGATTTACACAACCAGAAGCTGACATTTAATTGATGAGCTCATAGAAATGCATGAGCAAGAACAAGACCTTAAAAACGCAGACTCTTTAGACCCAGTTGATGTAGAAGATGAAATGACGGTTATAAACTTGACAAAAGACCTTAGTTTAATTGAGAAAGGCTTAGAAATTTTGGAAAACATAGACTTCAACCATGAGCGTACTTCTGCCACAAAACAAAAAATTAGCGAGTTACGAGGTAATTCTGAGTGAGAAGAAATAAATCTTAATTCGTCAAACAAATTTACTAGTTCTTATGAAGCTTTTTAAGTCAAAAAAACTTCTTTTTACTTACTTCTTTGCAATATGTATGTATATAATATAATTTTTGGTTGTATTTTTATACATACGCATTTTAGTTTATTAGTCTAAATTATTAGTTTATTTAGTCTTTGGTCCCAACTAAACATGATTCCTATGTGATTGTCTGTAAAATTATATTCCGACTTACGCAAACTTACACGGTTATTGCCTGGTCCCGCCTCTCGCGTAAGTATGGGGTATTACTGTACACTAAATAATAAGAATCTCAGCCTAAAAATGTCAGAATATAGTAGTTTCAAGTAATATTTTGCTACTTCTTCCTAAGAGATATCCCACCCGATTTTTACGAGGTTGAATAAGCTATGGGAACCTCATAACTGCTTTCATGAATTCATACTTAACTATAATTATTATTTTTAGGGAGTTTATCTTTTATAAAACTCAATTCCTAATACAATCTCACCTGAATAAACAATTTTATACTATTGGATAAATTGAATTGATTTTAAAATAGAAATTTTTTATAAACTAATTCTGCCTCCAAAAACTATTTTCCTGGGGTATTCACAAAATGTTGTGATAAAAAAAACTCCATAAATATGTATAAACTCAGTGTATAACATGAATTCAATAAGTAAAACATTTTTTGAGTTATATCAATCCTTTTTCAACTGAATCAAGTTGGTTTTAAATCATGTTTGTGAAAAGTCAGTTTTTTTATTTCTTTATCCTTTTCATAATAAGGTTTCTGACGAATAACTTAAAGGCTTCTTTGTCCCTTAGACATAAAAATAGGATAAATTAATTTAATTTCCAAACAAAAAAATAAATAACATCTCTTGGACTAAAATAAGTGTGAGGAGAAATTGCAGCAGTATGTACGGTGCCATTTGTGAAGATACTATTACTTGTATCTAAATACTTACCGAGAATGTATTTCTGACACTTATAGCATAAGTTTCTTTTTCAAAGTGACGGTGTCCTACACTTAGATTGAGTAGAATTAATATAATTATTAAAAGTTCTAGCCAATATATGTAAAAGCCATTCTCTATTACGAGCCCGGCAATATGAACTGCAATTTTCTCTTTTTTGAAATCCAGAAGAAACATTATATGCTGACCTTATCTTACCTCCTGAAGAAGGAGTGTTGAGAATAGACATGAAAATAATTGAGAACCCAACTGAAAATAAATATTTATATGAGCATTAACTTATCCTTGCTCTCAGTGCCCCTGGAGTACCAACTTCACCCTTAGTCCTAACTTTATTCCATCCACTCTTGAATGAGAGTAACAAGAAGTCTACTCTTTATGACCCCCAATAGAAAGCAAGTCTACTGGAGGACATGCCTGTGCACATACTGGTCACCATAACCCTGTCATCAGTAATAGGAATCAACTTGAGTAAATATCATAAAACACTATCCAAAAAATTCTTTTTTTTTTTTTAATTAATGTGTAAAATTAATGATTCTAATTTGGCATTGATTCATGAATTCACCTTATTAAAATATTAATTATTAAATTCCTTGTATTAGCTCACACTCTCCTGATATATATCTTGTACAAATTTTCAATCGTTGATAAAATAGGTTTTCATTCATCCAATCAAGTTGAAATACATTTGTATTAACCTACAGCGGTTGACAATTGATGTTAATACAGTTTTTTCAAACATTTATTCATTAATTTAAATTTAAAAATTTTATGTCCGGGTCGGATTCGAACTGTGGATCCACATGTTTGAACCCCAGCACTTTTAGCACTGAACTCACTTTCCCAGAACTAAAAATTGCATAAGATGTACAACATGAAATTATAGGGAAAAGGTTCTTTGCATTACAAAATAGTGAAGCATTACAAGTGGATAGAAAGAAAAGTTATAGACCACTATCAGCTTTTTAAATTAGAAAGGAAAAAAGAAAGCAAATAGTAACAAACAAAATTCATAGTCCAACACCAAATATTGTATAAAGAGGAAAATGGAAAATTGCAAGGAAATTCAATTTACATTTTGCCAATTAATATTGGGATTGTGTCACACACACGCACGCACGCAAGCATGTATGTACATAAGTATGTGTGTGTGTATATATATTAATTGTAATTATAAAATAAAAACTAACTCCAATAAAATTTGTCTTTCTCGACCTTAGTACGAAATGGCTTTAAAATATTCTTTTTCTATATTACATGTATTTTACTTAGTTTTATTATTCATCTTAAATATATTTGCACTGTGACATTTATTTTAATTAAGACATTAGTTTTACACAAGTGTAATGTCTTCACTTGTAACAAATATATTTCAGCACAGGCAAAAGAACTTTATTACAAGATATGTCAAATTCTAAAAATAAAGTACATGCTTCCTCTCCAAGTAATAGGAACTTGGCACAGACATTTCAGTTAACAGAGAAGAGAGTGTTGGGTTTTTGGCGTCATCACATGAATGCAACCTTCACCCACATATATGTAAATAGAGATAGAGTCTAACAACCATCTGTGTTTGTTTATATAAAGTTCAGAAGTGATGGTTTTAATGAACTCTGATAAGCTAATATAGGCAAGATCTGGTTGTAGCTAATACGGTTTGGGTTAATATAAATTTAAATTTTTCTGTAATTTTTGTTCAATTTGTAAAAAAATACAAAAATGAATAATAAATAAATAATTTATTTATGAAATAAATAATTATTATTATTTATAAATAATTAATTTAATATTGAATGATGACTTTTAAAATTATTTTACTAAACATGGATAAAATGTATCATGTTTTTTTAAAACGAAATAGCCTCTTTCTTCAACTTCCCACAGTAAAGTAATTTTATTACCAAACCATCACAATTTTTTGCAATTAAATTTAACCAAATGACAAAAAAACTGCATGCCTACAAATTATTAATAAGAATATCTCCAAACCTGATAATAATATTGTGTTAGTGATATGTATGTTAGAAGATGACAACATTGTTGCCAAAACAGGTTTCATGAGATTGAAAATTTTTACTGTGAAAGCTGAGTAAAATGTACTGATCCCATTAGTGTTAGTCACTGACGATAAGAATATATTTTTCATGGTCGGAACTTGTTTGATGAGGTTTAAATTTTTTGTCCTCTAAGAGCAATGAGTGAGTTCTTATGTAGTGTAATTTTTAATTATAAATAAATAAAACCTTTTGAACCACAAAAATGTTTTCTTTAGATCCTGATCTCCATTTCGATTGCAAAGCAATCATTTCAAGACATTACTACTAGACTTATACAAGGTAATAATTTCCTCTGAAAATGATTGCTTTGCAATCAAAATATACACCAGGACATTAATACAACATTTTTATGGTTTAAGAGGTTTTATTTATTTATTATTAATCTAATGTTAAAGAAACTCTTGTAAGAAACAAACAAAAATTGTAGCTTTGAGAGTACATACAATTGTATGTATCTGTGTATTCGTACACATACAGTAAAAGTAAAATCTACCATTGTCCAGCTAGCTAACACCCTGTGGCTTTTCAAAATTTTCAACAATTACCACTCAGTATAATTCTACAAGTGAAAAGAAATTCACTCAAAAGAAATTTAAAGAACTAAAGAACAAAGAAAATTTGTAAAAATTAAATGTTTTGCGACTTAAAACAGTTTGGTTACAAGTGTGTTATAATGCCACATCTCATAATTAAATTGAACTAAAATAATAATGCACTTGGGAAGTTTTGTTTATAATTATTCCTAAAAATAATAATTACTCTTTTATTGAATGAGAACATTCAAATGGAAATTGGAATTGAACATTATTGAAATGTTCAAGTGGACATTTAAAGAGACACTTGATACAATTCTAATGTCTGCTCTTTGAGTAAATACTTTCCACAGGCAAAGTAGCCGTCACAACTGCCACCATCGTAGATTAGCATAATGCAACTTTTAGGAAAGTTCATGTTTTTAAAACTGTAATCATGTTTGTACTTAAGTAAACTTCAGAACCTGTTGTTTTGCTCCGGCTCCTGTTGTTCTGTCTTGTTCAACGTACTTGGTCAGTTGGTCAAATGCCTGAAAAGTTTTGCTTTGCATCGTGGTTTGTTTTCTTTCATAATCTTTGCCAGACGCTGGCTGAGTGCTTACTAAATCTATAATATCACTAGTAGTCATGAACTTCGTCTTCTTTCATCCATTCATTCATCCCAACACTATTCATGTCTTCACAACCTGGAATGTTTTGGAGAAGATCCACTATTTCTTCATTGTTTCACTAACAAGGTTTTTGGTTGTAATATGTTTTCAATCCCCCATTGTTTGTGTTATGATCCAATAGTTTTTCCCACGATTTAACTAGTGTTATCGGTTTGGTTCCATCCCATGCTGTCGGAATCCATGAAGCTACATCTAGTAGTTCTATGTTTTTAAGGCACTCGGAAACACTTCTTTCCACGTCCATAACCGCAATTATAACTGTTATTAACTTACATTGAAGTAACCGTTTGCGATTTTCCAGTTCCTACACCAATCTCATTTGCAAAATTTTTACATCTCTCTCCTGCAAATAATAGTTGTATTCCACGAATCTTATCTTAAATAGAAAACACAGTTTTTATTGCTTTTCTGAAAAACTATGTATTACAGATCATAAATTACCTAATTACACAAACTTCTGTAGAGCATATGTAAACTGAATAATACGGACACTCAAACACAACTGATTATGTTGGGTAATACACCAACCTGTAGGGCACTAATGAACTGAATGATAAAGAGAAATGAACTGATCTGGCTGAATTGGTATAGAACAAAGAATCAGCAGAAGGCATGGCGACTTGCGGAATAAAGAGTTGCCGCAAACTTTATTTCATATTGCTTCCGAATATCAGAGATTCCGGAAATCAGAGATTTTATTGTATTTTTTCTGTAGTGTTTTAAATTAGAACTTTTCTCCTTTTCTCTTTCTTTACTTATTTAATTGTTTCATTTGTACCACTCTCCTTCAATTAGTCATTTAAAATTCTTACAGTAGTTTTATTTATTTTAGCCTGGAACCTCTATGTTACAAGCCTTTGTTTATTCATATATCTAAGATAAAAATAAGACTTTATTTTGTTGCAGTTATTTTAAATTTTATAGACCTTTATTTGTGAGTAAAGGAATTAATCAGTGCACTGTAAACAAATGTGTACAATTTTGAAAATCAAGAGAATAAGACTGAAAGTACAGATTTTGTAGATTGCAGGTCAATGGTAAGTGATAAATTTATTTATATTATCTAGTAACATTGTCACACGCAGTCAGTGTCTCTATAGATGTTTCTTCATAGCAAGCTCACTGAGTTACATAGTTTCAATTATTTATGAGGATTTCAATGAATACCAAATGTGTTGACATTAAACTGGCCTACATTCTCTCAGTACAATAAAAATTTCAAAAGCAATAAGAATAAAATGATTATGCCAATACAACAGGCGTAATTCTTTCGTTTAAATTAATTTTAATTTTTATTGACAATAAAGGTTAAGTAATTCAGTAAAAATAACTAGTGCTAATAATATTTAATCTGATTTGAGATTTCAAATTATGTTTCACGCATATATTAATGACTAAATTAATTCAATTGTTGCCATTGTCAAATCTTTTCTGATATACTGTAATATCATTTGGCACAAAAATAATATTGCATCTAACAAAACTATGTTTGAAAACTCCAACACACAAATTCAACTAAAATAAAGAGTAAAGAGTATTTTTAAATTGGAATTATAGTTTGGGGGGTACCTTCCAAAAAGATTATCGTTTCTTTGATAATTTGATCAGTTACAAAAATTTCTTTAAATTGGCAGGTTATGTTTTAAATTTTATATTAATTTCAAAATCTTGAGGACATTCAAATATAAATCCAAGACAGTTTTCATATAAAATGAGCTCACAGTAAACTAAGAGATGCATATACAATGTAAATGAAAGGCTTAATATGAGTTAACGTTGTTTAACAAAGGTCAAAACAAAAATTTCTAAAATGGATTAGCTAACATATGAGAGAATCATAATAAAATTTTAGGTATTCAAAGTTCTTTTTAAAAGAATTTTTAGAGACTAAACATTTATATTGTAAAATTTTAATCTATGAAAATAAAAACTTAAGTATGCCCTTGATAATTCCTTGCAAGCCTTTAAACTAATTTCTTAAATAAGTACCAACCTGCATGTTTATTAAATAATGTATGTTGTTTTTAAATCTAATTTTAAGTATTACAATGTCATAAAACAGCATTTAATTTAATAATAAATACACAAAAACCTCTAGCCACAAACTTTCTATATTTTACCCTTATGTACATTTCAGTTTCCAAGTAACCATCCTCAGAGGGATAACATACAAAGACAGTCGATGTATGTTATCCCTCTGAGGATGGTTACTTGGTAACTGAAATGTGCATAAGGGTAAAATAAAGAAGGTTTGTGGTTAAGAGGTTTTTGTATATTTATTATTAAATTCAACTACAGTATATTCCTAATAAATAGTAGCATTTAATTTCCTCAATTTTGACTTGGAAGTATTACCTCACAATCCAGCAGGAATATGAATACTTCCTTCTCCCTTCCCAAAATATTCCTGCCTGCATTATTATAAGAATAAATTCCTTACAAGCTTTTTTTTAATGCCTTCTACTAGTTCACACTCTCCCTATATTATAACTTGTTCAAATTTTGAGTCGTTAACAAAATACTTCTAATCCATTCACTCTTCAAATACATGTTTTTTTTTCAACTTGTAGTGGATGACACTTCATGTTATTACAGTTTTTTTTTTAATATTAATTCACAAATTAAATTTAATGATTAATTTTAGTTCCATATGTAATACAAATTTTTCACAAAAGGGGCAAGGTATGCAATATAGTTATTTCTTAACATTTGGCTTAAAATAAGTGATAATATATGGTTTTATGAGACTGCTGATTTTATCTTCTAGAACAACAGTTGGTAGAACAACTGTTTCCCCCACACAGGTTATGTTACTTTATTTATATTAGTTATAATTATTTAATAAAAAGTAACTCAAATAAAATTTGTCTTTGCTGACCTAAATAAGAATTGACTTTAAAATTTTTTATTTATATTACTTGTTCTTGGGGAAACTTTGAAAAATATTTTGGTATTTGGAATAATTAAGATAATGCAACGAATTAGATTTAGTTATTTATGGATTTAAAAGTGACATAGAAGTAGGCCAACACCGAATAAAAAACTAAGCCGTCCATATCTGATACATCCTGATTTTAAACCTGTTCAATTATACTCAAATTAAAACTATGGCTAACATGGACTTCGTATGTGAATAGATTATTTAAAACGTCCAGTTTTTTTGAATAGAAAATATGAGTCATAGCTAAAATTTACTCTAATAAGAAAATAAAAGTTCCACTGGAGAGTCAGTTTGAAAGCTTTTCCAGTTTATGTCGTACAAACTGGTTTTCAAAATAAAAAAATCTCGGGTAAGTACTATGACAGAATGTGCTTATCTACACGGAATGACATCATACTTACATAGTGAAGTAACAAGGTTGCTCAAATCGCCATCTGGCTAGGTGCCAAGCATCAATGATATCTACCCACATATTTATATTCATTGATATATTTCATGATATCTGCTGAGAGTTTCTCAACTTCTTTACCTTGATATTGATCTAATTGGCTTTAATTTTAATTATATAAACATGGTGGGTTTTACTAACCCAGTTAATACAGAAAGATTGAGATAAATTAAAATAATTTGCATATTTAAGAAACAATAAAGTTATATGCTATCAAAATGAAAGATACAAATTTAAAAAAATCACCTGATTAAGTCTATAAAGAAATAATTGTACTTTTATTTGATATATAAACAAAAATGGAAATTAAGATAAGGTTTTAGTATTACAAACAATTAATATAACAAAACTTATATTCTAAATTCTTTTTTTTATAGTCAAGAACAAATTTGTTTGTATTTTAGTGACTTTTTACTAAATAAATAAAATTATAAATAAATTAACATAATCCCATGTGTTAAAACAGCTGTTCTACCACATAACCTATAATACGAAATCAACTGTTTAATTAAATTATGTTTTCACTAATTTTAAGCGAAATGGGAGGAAAAAAAATTTATTGCATACCTTGCTCCTTTAATGAAAAGTTTTTCTTCCATATGAAACTAATACTAATTCATTAAATTTAATTAATGAATTGTTTTTTAAAAACACTCTATCAACAATTGTTATCCACTGTTTTAAAAAAAAACGTATTTGAACTTGAATTGGCAAATAAAAAGTATTTTATTAATAATTAAAAATTTGAACATAATATATATAAGGAAAGTGTGAACTAATTTAAGGAATTAAAAAACAGAAATAAAACAAGAATTTATTTGCAAATAGCTACAATAAGATTTACCATAAACAGTATTTAAAAACCTCTTCTCATACTCTTATATACCGAAAAGGTTATTTAAAAAAACATACAGAATTCCATTGTATAACAAATATTCTATCCCTGCCAAAATCACATGTTGTGGCATTGAGGAAAGCTTAGAGCTGTAGTGCATGAATGGTCAAGGTCAAATGCTCACTATTGTTAATTCAACAATGCTACCCCTTCCCCTCTTCATTCTATTTAATAGCACTGACATCTCCCCCTCCTCCTCTAGTTAATTCATAGAAAGCTGTAATATGGCATAGGGATATGTCATTAATTACAGAATTGATTTTCCCTCCTACAAGAAAGATAAACTTTAAATAGAAGATATTCAAAAGTCTTGTTGAGAAATTGTATTTAAATTATTAGTATATATTAAGGTGATTACACATAAAATTGCTTTTAATTTAAAAACATATATCATAAGAATCTAAAAAATTTAAAATAATTTAAGCAGTTAATTCAATTTAAAAAGCATTGGTATCCAACAATTTCAAATGAGCAAAAAATGCTTCAATCAAATACAGTATTCATATGCAGACTTCAAAAGCATAAACTTTTCCAAATACTCATGAATGCATGCAAGCCCAAAAAACTTTACCTGTATGTGATCATTCATTCAAAGTAAAATTTTCCCTATGCGAAATTTCTATAAACGCTTTATATAGTCAACTGGTTGATGAAAAATAATAATTCTGGCAGTGATGCTGATTAGCTCGTATTTTTTTTTTTTAACAATCAACTGATATTTCCAGATGTTCGTGTTTACTTCACTTACGTTTTCAAACAATTCTGTGATTACACAACTAGATAATTTATTATAAAAAACGTAAACTTCACTTTGGATAAATAATGCATTTATGAATAAAAGTTACAACAAAATTGTACAAAATTATTTATAAACATTAAGATGTTTCTCTGCATAATCTGTTTACATTTTCGTTGTTACTGATCTTCATTTCTTTATATAATTCAGCGCTGAAACAAATACAATAGACTCCGCCAACAAGAAAGTGAGGGACTTGACCACGACGACGTCATCAAGGAATTATCAAAGAAAGGAGCTGCTGGTGCCAAAATACGGGAGGAACCACTGATTGGAGACGCCTGCATTTTCCCAATGCTGCAAACACTGTTACAAGCGCATTCCTATCAGCTATGTACTTGGTACCGCTTAGGATTTTAAACAGCTGATTAGTAGAGTAATTATTCTTATTGTGTAAAATGCTTGCAAAGTCAGTGGCTTTGTTCATTGAAATGTCAGCCAATTAGTGTTCACTATTCAAAAAACTGTTTTAAATATGAAAATATTTAAACATTAAAGCAGGATTTATAATTGCTTAGATCATGGAAAAACATAAGAGAAATCCCTATTAGTAAAATTGTAACAATGAGGTTAAATAAAGACAACTAAAGACTAAATAGAAAGAGAATTTATCTAACCTAAAACGTTGAAGAAAGGTAGAAACGCGCAAGTGTCACTTCAGGCTTACTACGCTTTAAGTAATGTATGGCTCAGTGTTAAAATTAATTGTATTACTCCAGTACACACGTACTCTTAATTGCAATTCTACAAATTTACCTATTCTGTTCGTTCGCGCGCGCGCGCGCGCATGTGTGTGTGTGTGTGTGTGTGTTTGCGGTTTGTGTGTAAGCGCGCGTGCGGGTCTTTATATATAACTCTTTTATCCGGACCAGAATGGTCAGGAATATCAAAATTTCGGATAATCCGTTGAGCGTAACAAAAAAAAAACAACTTACCGAAAGTTACCAACTTACATTAATGATAATACTAATTTAGGTATTTAAAATAAACTAAAACACACCAATTGGATTTAGTATTTTTTCAGAATTATCTTTTAAACAATAATGGTGTAAAGATTAACGATGGCGTATTTTTTTATAAACCTCTTAAACCACAAAAACGTTTTATTTATGTCCTGATATGTAGGCCTACATCTCGATTGCATAGGAATCATCTTTAGATGAAAATTATTACAAGATTCCTGTAGTAATTACCTCTGAAGATGATTGCTTTGCAATCGAGATGTAGGCCTACATCAGGACATCAATAAAAAGTTTTTGTGGTTAAGAGATTTTACTTACTCATAACTAACAGACTATTGAGGTACGCAAGGACGTTTCTCAGCGTTTGTGAGTCATCTGTAAAGGGTTGAATCATTTTCCAGAGCGACAGTTGATTATCTTACTAAGAAGTTAGGGCACTTGAGATTCCTTTGCAACAACTATCGTCTGTAAACTAGATGCCATTTCGAACCTGTAAGTAGGTTAAACCTCAATTTACAATTCAATACATTGCCAAACGTTTTTTAAATTAACATTTTCCGGTGTTTACCAACTGAGCGCAGACAAAGAGTGACAGGTTTCTTAACGTCAACCAAGTGCCGGGTCTGAGGATGGGTGGAGAGTGGTAGGGGTGGGTAGGCCTTTGTCTCAAGGGGAATTATCCCTCACCAATGGCTTAATTTAATTAGCGAGCCATTTGATTGCAAGTGCAAGACAGGTGGCGACCATTCGGTCGCCGTTACTGGATAAAACACTTTTAATATATAATTTATTACTAAATATACATATTATTGTACATTGTTGCCATACAATTTATTGTAATTATTGAATCAAACCAATGACTATTTAAAGTCATTCATATTACAAAAAAAACCTGTCTAATGTTAAAAATTTACAACGATAAAACATTGTTCCTAAAACTTATTTGAAAATGCGGATAATCGAGGCTGTAGGGTAAACGTCGTACAATTTTTAAAATTACTTGTTTTAAGTAATAAGCGAACAATCCATCTTGAATAAATAGAATATATTTTCTCCGAAGTACTACAATATTGTTTTAAATCCGGATAATCGAGGTTGTACGGTAAACTAATTTTATGTAATAAGCGAACAATCGATCTTAAATACATAGAATATATCTTCTCCGAGGTACTACAATAGTTTTAAATCAAACGCACGTAACCCATTCCTTGTCTGATCACCTCAAAGTAATTTAAAGAAAAGATATTGTAAATGTCAACATAGTTTAAAGGGTGTCACACATATTAGAGTGACGATGGGATATATTAATGCGGTGAATATATTTAACGAATACATCGAGTAATTTCTTGTTGCTTAAAAGCGGTCAATCGCTAATTCAGTCACAAGATATATTCGGATAAAACAGATTTTGACAGTTTGTTCTTTACTTGTCAATAATATTTCTTCAGTCTATATTGTGATGTCAATAATTTGTATGAAGAAATTCTACCCAAGACCTGGTAGTTTTATCCGGTTATTCTTCGACGTTAGCTGGCAAAATACCTTTCTAATTTTATGTCTAATATTTTTTTTCTACTTTAATATACAGGTAGAGCCTTCATTATGAAAGCTTCTAGTGTTCTAATAGCCATAGAAGAGACTACTTTAAAATGTAGCCCTATCCTAGTGTTTAAAGGGAGGGGTGAAGAGGACGCCTGCATGTGGTGACTGAACATTCTATATAAGATTCAAGGTTTAACCAAATGGGATCTTCAAAAGCTTATGGTCCTTTTCAGGCGTGGAGACGCATTCTGTGGAAGGTTCTTTAAAGCTTAACGTAGACAGATAGTGGAAGCGGAGGTGGCAAGATACGCTCACTGGGTTCTACACAAGGTTCAGGACGAAATACACCTTGCCCCAAGCATCCTGACGAAGTGTCCTGGCAACGTGACATTGGAAACCCCTATTGGAGTTACAGTTATCCTTCGAGCTAAGTTTGAAATTTAAATTATATGTAGGACTGAGATAAGATTAGGTGGTGGTGGTGGAATTCGGATTAGAAAAAACAGGATACATTCAACATAGCGAAAGCACTCGGTAAACTTATTTCCAGCCTCAAAGATTGACGGTACCCCAAAAGCAAATAACACCTTAGTTACGGCAGGTTTCTACTGTCCACTTTGCCAGGACTGTGTATCAGTCAGCATCCTCGCGGCATCCTCTAACCTCTGAGAAATGCGTCCACCTGACAGGCCGGGGTTCCTCGCGAACACTGTGGCTGCAATACAGGGAGTTACGAGTAACTAGCCCTACGGAATGCCAAAGAACATTTCCTGGAGAACACACTGAAAACCCTCCAGAAGATGTGGCAAATTCACGTCAACATAAGAGGAAATTAGATAACCCTCTCTCTTGCCAGGCAGGGGGTTGCACCTACAACCTTCTCGTCATCAACCTTTTCAATCATAGTACCAAAGAAAATCTAGTGGCAGCCTCTAACAATACGAGTTCGGCAAAAATCGTAAAGATAAACTTTCTAAGAAGTAAAATAAAAAATTTCTTTCTAAGGGTTCAGAGAGGCCATTATTTCACCTGGTGGCTACTGACGATGACTACCTGATAACCCATTGACTACCTTATGGCTCTTCTGACAATACCTACAATTGGTTACTGATGCATTGACTATCTGGTGGCTACTGACAATTACTACCTGTTAACGCATTGCCTGCCTGGGGCTACAGGCAAAAACTATCTGGTGACGCGTTGATTACCTGGTGGCTTTTGACAACACTACGTATATAGATTCCAACTGCTTTTATGTATTTCCATTCCCACATGACACATGCACAGCACTACTCCCTGAAGACGAGGATAAAGAGCACTGCCAGATCTACCATGGATGGAGGGTCGGCTCTTAGTAACCTATCGATATAATTGCAACCCAACTGAAACCCTTCGGAATGTAAGAAAAGATAACAACGGGAAAGTCACATATTACGGCCACATGGATTAATAATTAGTGTCTGCTACAGGTTACTTCGGAATGTATTTTAAATCCAATCATTCATGGCTGTCATAACTATCATCTAACTGGTTTTAATTACACAATTTCAGAATAAATATTATTTTTGTTTGGTTTTATTAAGGCGAAAGCGTAACTAAGACGCCATCGTCTGGGATGCTTTCCCCTCCCCGTATTTTTAGACTGTGTATGAAAAACCACTCGAGTTTTTGTTGTTATAGAATGGATACATTTTAGTAGTTATAAGACGCTATTTAGTTTTCAGACAATTGGATTTACAGAGAAATAATAACCTATATAGTATCGTTTAGACGAGCACGCGAGCGAGCTCATCGCTTCGGGAAAGCTACCAGTATAACTAAAACGTCCAATCCAGTGAGTAGGAGAGAGGAAGTGTATTTCGTCATGGTTGAACGGATCCAAGGTTGTGGCTAGAGCCCAGCTTTATGACGTCTAGCCAAGTTCGCAAACTGAGGCATTACATCGTCAGCTCGGCCATCTCGAGCCTTCATTCCACGTGTCGCAAAGTAAAACAACTAATTCAGTACTTGCCGTCTCACAGCCATTGTAACACTATACGCATTCCAGAAAAGGAACGTTACAAAAAGGTGTTTTTAATAAAATTTGTATGTGTTCGAACAATTTAAATACAGATGTACCTTTAACAAGTTATTCTGAGGCGCGAGTTTTATTTTCGGGCGAAAAGAAGAGAAGCGATTTTCCTTAGGAATGGTAGATTTTCCTTAGACGCTTAGATTTTCGGTTAATATGGCGAGGAACGAAGTATTTTGAAATATTATTTCTGAAATTAAACAAATTCAAACAAAAAATGCTTTAAATTGATACATTTTATCATATACTGTGTAAGATTATCGAGCAATGTAAAGTATGGTCTTCGCGTGGAGTAAAACGACGCAGTTATAAACGAAATATTTACAAAAACTTATAGTAAACACTTGGAGGTCTCACATTCCCTAGGGAAATGAGTTGACAGAGGAAACGAATGCTACTATTGCCTAGTATCTACTAGATATAATCCCACTCAGTAAGGATGCCGGTACTGTGGCCTAACGAAATATTTACAAAAACTTATAGTAATACGTAAACACTTGGAGGTCTCACATTCCCTAGGGAAATGAGTTGACAGAGGAAACGAATGCTACTATTGCCTAGTGTCTACTAGATATAATCCCACTCAGTGAGGATGCCGGTACTGTAGCCTAACGAAATATTTACAAAAACTTATAGTAATACGTAAACACTTGGAGGTCTCACATTCCCTAGGGAAATGAGTTGACAGAGGAAACGAATGCTACTATTGCCTAGCATCTACTAGATATAATCCCACTCAGTAAGGATGCCGGTACTGTGGCCTAACGAAATATTTACAAAAACTTATAGTAATACGTAAACACTTGGAGGTCTCACATTCCCTAGGGAAATGAGTTGACAAGGGAAACAAAATGCTACGATTGCCTAGTGTCTACTAGATATAATCCCACTCAGTAAGGATGCCGGTACTGTGGCTTAACGAAATATTTACAAAAACTTATAGTAATACGTAAACACTTGGAGGTCTCACATTCCCTAGGGAAATGAGTTGACAGAGGAAACGAATGCTACTATTGCCTAGTATCTACTAGATATAATCCCACTCAGTGAGGATGCCGGTACTGTGGCCTAACGAAATATTTACAAAAACTTATAGTAATACGTAAACACTTGGAGGTCTCACATTCCCTAGGGAAATGAGTTGACAGAGGAAACGAATGCTACTATTGCCTAGTATCTACTAGATATAATCCCACTCAGTGAGGATGCCGGTACTGTGGCTTAACGAAATATTTACAAAAACTTATAGTAATACGTAAACACTTGGAGGTCTCACATTCCCTAGGGAAATGAGTTGACAGAGGAAACGAATGCTACTATTGCCTAGTATCTACTAGATATAATCCCACTCAGTGAGGATGCCGGTACTGTGGCCCAACGAAATATTTACAAAAACTTATAGTAATACGTAAACACTTGGAGGTCTCACATTCCCTAGGGAAATGAGTTGACAGAGGAAACGAATGCTACGATTGCCTAGTGTCTACTAGATATAATCCCACTCAGTGAGGATGTCGGTACTGTGGCCCAACGAAATATTTACAAAAACTTATAGTAATACGTAAACACTTGGAGGTCTCACATTCCCTAGGGAAATGAGTTGACAGAGGAAACGAATGCTACTATTGCCTAGTATCTACTAGATATAATCCCACTCAGTGAGGATGCCGGTACTGTGGCTTAACGAAATATTTACAAAAACTTATAGTAATACGTAAACACTTGGAGGTCTCACATTCCCTAGGGAAATGAGTTGACAGAGGAAACGAATGCTACTATTGCCTAGTATCTACTAGATATAATCCCACTCAGTGAGGATGCCGGTACTGTGGCTTAACGAAATATTTACAAAAACTTATAGTAATACGTAAACACTTGGAGGTCTCACATTCCCTAGGGAAATGAGTTGACAGAGGAAACGAATGCTACTATTGCCTAGTATCTACTAGATATAATCCCACTCAGTGAGGATGCCGGTACTGTGGCCCAACGAAATATTTACAAAAACTTATAGTAATACGTAAACACTTGGAGGTCTCACATTCCCTAGGGAAATGAGTTGACAGAGGAAACGAATGCTACTATTGCCTAGTATCTACTAGATATAATCCCACTCAGTGAGGATGCCGGTACTGTGGCCCAACGAAATATTTACAAAAACTTATAGTAATACGTAAACACTTGGAGGTCTCACATTCCCTAGGGAAATGAGTTGACAGAGGAAACGAATGTTACTATTGCCTAGTATCTACTAGATATAATCCCACTCAGTGAGGATGTCGGTACTGTAGCCTATCGCCGTGACAGAATCAATCGTAAGCCGTGAAGCTACAAGCCGGCAACAAGTGCGCTAAGGAAGAAATTGCCATCGGTACTGAAAGTGTTATCGTTGAGATAATAAATATTTGGGGTAATCCTCACACACCGTGTTCAAAAGATCTGTGCGTTTTCACTTCTAGAACAGATGATACATTTTATACCGTGAAATTATAGTTTTTTAACATGCTAAAAAAGTTCACTGAAATTATAATAAAAACAATGTTAGCGTTATAACAGCTTTGGAAGTAACTTTTCCGCTAGGATCTATATTCTTATTTAGAGTATCATAATTACCAGCCATTCCTAGCACCGTGACACTCCCCGTTGGCGCGTTTCCGAGCCCGTCCATCAGTCAGAACGTTTTATGAGCTATACATCAAAAGAAGTTCATAAAAAGTATTGGCTGGTGGAGGACCTCCGAAACGCGTTAATGAGAAGTGTGACAATGCTGGAAATGACAGCTAATCATGATTCTATAAATAAGAGTGCAGTAATTAAATTTCTCTAGAAATTTCCTCACCATGAACACGTTTTTTAAAAACGTGTCAAACGGTGATGTAACCTTTAGAACTTCTCAGTGCACAGTTGCACATTTAGATTACCAATAACACAACTTCTTTAAGGGTAGAAAGTTAACACTTTTTGTAGACTCCAGAGCGAACTTGCCCACTCCTACGGTTCTTAGAAATATTCTGAAAGACTCATATTCCTACCTCAATGCCACCCCACGGGTACCATGAAAGCGTCATAGAATTACTATTTCAATCTTGGCTATTAGAAAATACTTATATTTATGCGGAGGTGTAGTAAATTCCATTATGCCATTATATAATACGGCTACAGCAAATGTAATGCCCAGGTATACAATTATCCTTCTTTACTATATATACGCACGCACACACGCGCGCGCGCACACACACACACGCGCGCGCTCTCACACACACACGCGCGCGCGCGCACACACACACACACACACGCGCGCGCTCTCACACACACACACACGCGCGCGCGCGCTCTCTCACACACACACACACACACGCGCGCGCGCGCGTGCACACACACAAACACACACACATATATATACACACACACACAAACACGCACACACACACACACACACACACACACACACACACACACACACACACACACACACACACACACACACATACACATACACACACACACACACACACACACACACACACACACACACACACACACATACACACATACACACACAT
Source organism: Prosapia bicincta (assembly GCA_036971475.1). NCBI lineage: Eukaryota > Metazoa > Arthropoda > Insecta > Hemiptera > Cercopidae > Prosapia > Prosapia bicincta. Next base: position 1,063,275 of record JBAIZL010000002.1, on the reverse strand, counting down.
ACACACACACACACAAACACACACACACACAAAAACACACACACAAACACACACACACACGCGCGCGCGCGCACAAGTTAAGATTTACGTGCTAGTTGTCGCAAAAAGTATATATTACACGGCAAATTTAAAAAAATAACTACATTACAAATAAAATTAAAATACATGGCCACGTAATGCTAGTTTCGTTACACAATGTGCGTGGTGCGAGGGATTTTATAATACCTACTAGTAGATGGATCTACGACGAAACATCTGGCTCTCAGTGCGAACTTTAATTTCGTTATGTTTCGATTGGAAACATATTTATTAAAATACTTACAAAATTCGCTTTCGGCTGTTGTAAAAAACTTTAAGGCGAAGTCATTGTTGCTGACGCTAACAAGCGCAAACACAACAATTGGCGAGCTCTAAGCAGGTGTTATCATTGATAAGCTTGGCTGGAGCGTTCTATTCAAGGGCTACGCTAATTACTTGGCCAAGGTTAGTCATCACACAGCTTTACCGCACATTCTTTGCAGTGTACTTCACGGATCATAAAGATCATAAAGCTCTGTTTTGTTACAAAATGTAAATAATTTACTGTTATCCCAAAACATGATGAAATAAGATTTCGTTCGACTTGTAACAAAAATTGTTATTTAATCTAAACCTTTATTGTTTCTAAATGTTACTATATATATATAAAGATGTCCTGTGTATATGTTAAAGATGTCCTGTAATGTCTACCATTCATTTCCTTCCTGTGTTGAGAAAAATTTTGTAAGCTTAGGAGCCTGAGAATAGCACATAATTACACCGCATAACTTCATGAAAAGCCTGCAATTAGATTCAATGCTAAATTTTAAAGTTTCCCCCTATATTTTCATAAATCAGGGCTATAGTTGTATTACAATATTATCATGTTTTATTGAAGGTTTTCCCAGATTCTGATATTGACTTTGCTATTGTATCTTTGTGTTTAATAAAGGCTTTTACTGTTTTACGACTTATTACCTAGTTCCGTGAAAGTTTATTCGCCCGTAAAGAGAGCGCTATTTTTTATGGGTAACCTCAAGGGAATCTGGTCAGTAGATTTTGTACACTCGCTCAGAAAGAATGATCACTAGTTTTCCCCAGGTTTATATCGACAAATGTACCCTACTTTAGTACGCCTTTGCCACCTGTATTAAACTGTTTTGTTTTTATTCAATAGTTCCCTATGTTTGTAATTATTACTGATAAGCTTTAACTTATGGTTTTCCCAATTTTTATTAAAGCCTTTGACGAGTTGTTATTAAGGCGTTTGTGATGTTTCAAAATCATTGAAGTTCTGCGCATGATCTATTACAGTATTTTTATTAGATTACCTCTTCTTTATTGCCTAATTATCACATTTTCTCATTAAAGACTTCCTCTTGCTTTACTAAACTCTTCAACGTGTTTTACTGACGCCTTTGCCATTTTTGTAACAGTCCTTAACGTTAAAAACAGGTTCATGAACAACTTTGCATTTATTTAAAAGCCTTTACCCGTTACAAAAATGTTTCATTAACTTCTTCACCTTTTTTTGTAACATCCCTTAACGTTACAAAGATGTTTCATTAACGCCTTTCCCGTTTTCTGTAGCATCCCTCAACGTTACAAAGATGATCTGCTAACGTCTTTGCCGTTCTTTGTAACAGCTCTTAATGTTACAAAGATGTTTCATTAACGCCTTTCCCGTTTTCTGTAGCATCCCTCAACGTTACAAAGATGATCTGTTAACGTCTTTGCCGTTCTTTGAAATACCCGTTAATGTTACAAAGGTATTTCATCAAAGACTTTCTTTGTAACTGCCTTTTCCGTTCCAAAGAGGTATCAAACGTCTTTGCCGTTCTTTGTAACATTCATCCAGTTACAAAGAGATTTCATTAACTCCTTCAGCTTTCTTTTTAACCGCCTTTTCCGTTCCAAAGAGGTGTCAAACGTCTTTGCCGTTCTTTGTAACATTCTATCCCGATACAAATAGGTTTCATTAACTCCTTCAGCTTTCTTTTTAACCGCCTTTTCCGTCCCAAAGAGGTGTCAAACGTCTTTGCCGTTCTTTGTAACATTCATCCCGTTACAAAGAGGTGTCAAACGTCTTTGCCGTTCTTTGTAACATTTATCCAGTTACAAAGAGGTTTCATTAACTCCTTCAGCTTTCTTTTTAACCACCTTTTCCGTTCCAAAGAGGTGTCAAACGTCTTTGCCGTTCTTTGTAACATTCATCCCGTTACAAAGAGGTGTCAAACGTCTTTGCCGTTCTTTGTAACATTCATCCCGTTCCAAAGAGGTGTCAAACGTCTTTGCCGTTCTTTGTAACATTCTATCCCGTTACAAAGAGGTTTCATTAACTCCTTCAGCTTTCTTTTTAACCGCCTTTTCCGTTCCAAAGAGGTGTCAAACGTCTTTGTCGTTCTTTGTAACATTCATCCAGTTACAAAGAGGTTTCATTAACTCCTTCAGCTTTCTTTTTAACCGCCTTTTCCGTTCCAAAGAAGTGTCAAACGTCTTTGCCGTTCTTTGTAACATTCATCCCGTTCCAAAGAGGTGTCAAACGTCTTTGCCGTTCTTTGTAACCTTCATCCCGTTACAAAGAGGTGTCAAACGTCTCTGCCGTTCTTTGTAACATTCATCCCGTTACAAAGAGGTGTCAAACGTCTCTGCCGTTCTTTGTAACATTCATCCCGTTACAAAGAGGTGTCAAACGTCTCTGCCGTTCTTTGTAACCTTCATCCCGTTACAAAGAGGTGTCAAACGTCTTTGCCGTTCTTTGTAACATTCATCACGTTACAAAGAGGTGTCAAACGTCTTTGTCGTTCTTTGTGATTTATTAAGAATGACACTTGTACATATTTATTGTTACAAATTTTTTGTGTGTTTGCTATTGTTTGTCTTTACGTTTACCTTTAGTTTGGGTTATTAATTATTAAACACTAGTCTACTAAATTACACGAAATGTCTAAGTATGTTTTATTAATCACTTAAACAATAGTTTATGACTATCCGAACTTTGAATTTAGTAAATTTGTTAAAACTTACTGAGACAGAACGTTTTCAATCGCTATGTGCCGATCTTCATCAGTGTCTTCTGCTTGGAGATGTTGGGTCAAGCGGTGACGGTTTTAAAGGTAGGTTTTCGATAGCATCGAAGAGTAGGGCCTATGTGTGATTTGTATTGTGTTTGTTCGTTTAATATGTTTGTACTTTGTGTTTTTGTGTGTCTGTAAATTTCATATTGTTCTAGTGTGTTGATATATGGTCCTTTTTTGTTGATGAATAGGATTTCTAGGTATGTTTTATTAATGTTCTTACTTCTTCCTATTAATGTTTTTAATGTTATCAGGTAAAGTATCGGTAAGATTATGGTTTTGTTGTTCTCTCAGATTTATTCAATTAATCACTGGTATTCCATGAATAGAACTTGATAATACGTCTTCCCATCATCTATTAATCGCGTGTTGGAAAACCGAACGCTGAACGATAGGCGGTTATTTACCATGTGAAAAAGTAAAACATACTTAAAATGTCAGTTTCTGCTACAATATGCACTGCGTAAGTTCCCCACAAGTGAGCCCCGGCATGACTCTGTACAAGACGCCCAGCGCATTCCCCCCGATGGCTGGCGGCGTCTTGTAGGCAGACCTATGCTGTTGTGCAAGTATTTCCAGAAAGGACGTCGAGATTATGCTCGTGGCAATAGTTAACATTTGCTTTAATTGCAACTGTATAAGGTCTGCCAAGTGCCATGACCGGTTACTAAACTGACCCACCTTGGCTGGGCTCGGGACATTCTTGTCCCTGCCGAGCACGACGCGCCACTACACGCCGCGCTGTCAAAATATTTCTATCTGGCGAGATATTTAATGCACCGCAAAAATGTGCGAGGATCAAAAACACGTGCATTTTTTACGTACTGTAAACCTTTATTTATTTGAATACAAATTCTGTTCAACTTTTAAAATAAGCCATAGAGGTGTAACGTAATATAAAAATGGAAAGCTGTTGATCTCAGACCATGTGGTCGTAAGCATACAAGCATATTAATCGTAAGGAAACTATGATACATTGTCAACAATATTATTGACTACATTATTAACATTAAAATTTTTAATGAAAGAACAGTTGGACTGTAAGAAGTAAATGTCGGTTTAGCATAATTTAATGACAAACCCTAAGAAAAGGATTTAGTTTTAAGGCGAAGAGTATAATAATCCACTTTCCTGAAACTGTTGCCACGTGGAAGGTTTGTGGTACAGGTTGGGAGGATTGCGTTAAGGAGACAGGTCCTCTTGTACAGAATCGGATCCCGGAAAGACTTATATTATTCTAAGGTCCATATAAAGATCCCTGCACTACACCTAGGTAGGATGCAGCTGAGCTACGTGGCTACGTGATGCTTTCCCGGAGTACTGGGATATAGAGGGTAAGCACGCACACACACACACACACACACACACACACACACACACACACACACACACACACACACACACACGCACACACAAATATAATTTTAGTACAAGCCTACCAACAACGCCTGCATAAAAACAGGATGTGACCAAAATCATCGGACACACATTTCTTTACAAGGAAAAGGATTTTAAAACAGAGACCGGATATGTAGACGCAAAGCGGGCGACCTTCACACTAAAGACGAAGAATTTTATTACATAATTCAAAACGAATGAGCACCGACAAAATTAACAAAACACAAACATATTATATAGTATTTCATTAGGACGATCAATCAAGCTACTATTACCGTTTAAAGAATGAAAAGTCTTACCAACTTAATAAAATGAAACGTATTGTGAATTTAGATCGGCGGCGGATCTAGAACAATAGTTTGGGGAGGGCAGGAAAGTGAGGTGAGGAAAAGGGTTCCGCTTGCCTGGAAAATATTTAGGAAATATGGTGGCTATAGTGTAAACTCTAAGGGTCTTCTATCTGAGGGATATAGTTATAGGCCTGCTCTGTGATATTACACATTCATTAATTAGCAATATATATATATATTTCTGCACTAACATATTTACGATGCAAACAGCCTATTTACTACATTTTGGGCGGTCGTATTCATTAATGATTATACCTAGTTATAATGATTAATATGGATTCGCAAACTTATTCTACTAATTATTAAGCAGATTTAAATCGAGGACGAACGCAATATCGAAAATGGCATTCTAGTTTACATTTATAGTGTTATTTTAAAGTTTAAAAACTCATCATATTTCACTTATCCATTATTTGGAAGGGGCTTGAGTCTCAAAGCCCCCCCCCCTTAAATGCGCCACTGATTTAGACACGATTAAGGTAAGGGCATAAAAACTCCAGTGATCAGGATCTGAGATATTGGAACTCAATGATCCCTGGTTCCGAGAGGACGGTAACATAACGTGTGTAGGTAAAGTCCTGTATTACTCATTTAAAAAGTTATTTTTCAACATATCAAAGCAAATCCCCTGTATACGTGACACATGTATGTATGATAAGGATAAACACCTGGAAGAATTAGTACGTTACCAGTAGTTTGAACCATCTACTATAAAGCCCTACTATAAATGCTTGTTCAAGGTTACGTCATGTCTCGTGAGCAATGACTCTCCGTATATAACATGGAGAAGTGCATGTCTGTCTCTTCATATAGTTTACACATCTCCCAACCTACAGAGGGTCTACTCTCGTCCCCGATTCAGAGTAGATAAATTTCAAAGACATGTGAGCCACACATTCTATCGCATCGATCAATCTACTGACGTTTTAGGATATTTATATATTTAAATTAAAACACACACACACACACACACACTTCCAAGTAGTTAAATAATTAGTACAAATATCAGAAACTTTATGAGGGAAAAACATTTATTTATATTATCCTCATGAATAGTAAAATTTCCAAATTAATTAAACAATAAAGATTCATTATTCACAACAAATAATTTCTTAATTATAAATCACTACCTAATATACATTTCATTTAGTAGGGAATCATCGTCCCCTGTAATTGCAATTTACATTAGGTAATGATTTATAATAAATAAATAAATAAATTTCTTGTTAAAGATATTGGGGTTTTAATGTTGTTAATTAATATCGTAAAGTTACTAGAGATAATAGATAATGCCAAATTAATGTACATCTCCGTGCTCAATGCTCACTATAGTGCTACTCTGAAGGAACAATACATGCAGCGCTTTTAAGCATGTTTAAAGAAAGTAACGCTCTATTAAATAGTTTATTTTTAAAACAGAAATGTTTTTATTTCTTAAAAAAAGAAAAAACTTCCGATACAAGACTGTATGCACAAAGCAATAATGCCTTACTGCAAGTTGCGAGATATTTTTCTCGTATAAATGTAAATGTGTGTAGGGTAATGTTTAAATCGTCCCAGATAAGCGTGAGACAGACTTGTATGAATGCCTACCGTATCAATCAAGGAAACTGTTCGTTAAAAAAATAGCAGACTTCATTTGGCATGCTAATAGCTTTGTCTTGGCCCCGACGGCCTTGTATTCTTAATCAGGTCAATTTGGGCGCCAAATCAGGTTATGGTTTCTCGCAACACCTTAGTTTGTGAAGTGTTACTGCACTTTGCTTGCCCCCCACTAACATTATACTGCGTAGAAAAATATGCGCGAGCGTGTGAGTGTTGGCGTGCCTGTTACCGATGCATTATTACATATATTCAATTTGTGATTACCGACACGCCGAAATCGGAAATCGATCAAATAATTTAAATGCCTTGGTTGCATCATGAAAAATGTTTGAAAAACATTTTTTCAGAAAATATTTTCAAGTCACACTATCATTAGTTGACGCACGCACGCACGCACGCACGCACGCACGCACACACCACTTACATTTTATGAATGTACTTGACAAGAATCTTACTTGGTACACTTGAGAGTGGACTTTTGAGAACATATTAATTACAGTGCTCAAATTTTCGAGCTTTAGAAGACTTGCGGGGTTCTGTAGTAGTTCGGTGTGTGAGAATTTCTGATTATAATTAAAACGTATATTATATATTATAATTCTATAAATAACTGTTGAGTAACCGCTGATACAAAATCCATTCACTATGCGGAACAAACGAAAGAAGGTATAAATTAAAACAATCCACTTGAGACAAAATGTGACCTGTGATTATTCTCACAAGTGGGATTATCTATCCTATGAGTGGGAGTTATCCTGGATTGTATTTCTGGACACCAGGTCTAGGATTAACACTTTTAGAAGGTTACAAACACTACCGACTCGATACCCAAAACAGATTTTAAACTGTCCCAGTAATATCTAATGTATTCTGTCGTCCTTTGTAGAGCACGGAAAATTCCGTTTGCGCGAATAGCTTACCTATCGTCTATTTTACGTGAGCCACTTATCGCAATAGTAACAGCCAAACTCTGACGTCAAACCTGAATAGCAAGTGACATTTGTGGAATAAGAGATTGTTTTTCAACTCCTTCTATTAGTTCACACTTTCCTTATAAATATATATCTTTCAATCGAAATTTCAATCATTAATAGAATACTTTTTATTCCTCCACTCAAATTCAAATAGATATTTCTAATATTCTACTGGATAACAATTGATGTTAATACTGTTTTTCAATTATTAATTCATTCTAGTTTAATATGATAGAGAAACTTTTCACAAAAGGAGCAAGGTATGTACAGATATTTCGTCTAAGTATACACAATTATTTCGTCCCATTTGACTTGAAATACGTGATAACATATGATTCCACAAAACAGCTGATTTTGTTATAGGTTATGTGGTAGAACAATTGTTTCAATGCATAGGTAGTAATTTTATTTATTAAATAAAGTAACTAAAATTACAAAATTTTTTGTTGACTCTAAGTAGGAATTGACTTAGAAATTTTTTTTATAATTTTTATTCTTCTGATCCGCGTTTTCGATCTTGAAAACAATGTTTCCGTATTCGTACACTGAAATCTTATAACCGTAGAAATCCTTTTGAAATTTCTATAATCCTCATCAGAAGTCTTCTTGCAGGATAATCGATATCTTTGTCACGTTTGCTTTTCTCGCAGGGGAACTGGGTACAGTCAGAATATTTAAAGTCTTACTTTTCCCCGACCAAGTGCAACCGTCACACATTATGTCGAAGGTGATAGAACACAC